>PVKA01017661.1:0-36497 GCA_004027165.1 Ctenomys sociabilis
AAAAGGAGTACCAGGAGTTCAAGGAATTACATAATGAAACCATCTGAAAAGAAAAAGCAAACAAAAGAGTAAAAAGATAATTCCATCCCTGTCCCCCAAATAAATCCCTGAAGCTTTCCTCCAATCTGTGCTCTATGGGATCTCAAAACTTAAGTCCTCTAACTCAAATCTCCCCACAGTGGAGTGGATGTGTAACCACCCTTTTAAAGCAGTCTGAGTCAGGCAGAGCCCAACAAACATGAAGTGTTTTCTGGAGGGAGGGTGCAGGACAGTGCAGAGCAGGTCAGCACCAGGAGGCTAAGGATATGTCATCTCTGACTCCACACAGGCTCTGGGTCTCAGCTGAGGGTCAGAGTCTCTGCATCTCCGGCTTGAGAGGTACAGTGGGATGGAGGGGTGATTACTTTCTTGCCTTCAGCCAGAGCTTTAAAGTGCTGTCCGGAAAGAGAGGAGGGGAGGGAAGGTAGAATACAGGGGTTGTGTTAGTTGCTACATTTTAGAACACTTTAAACTCCAATTTTCTCCCAACTCTACTTCCAAACCAATTCCTTGATGTTGTCTTTGAAAAACATCTAGAAATTTGCCCCACCTCTTTCTGAAATGATCCCTTTTTTATTTCTTGCTTCCATTCATGAGGCCACTTGAGTCTCCTCTAAGCATGGGTATCCTCTGTAGTTCCTCAGCTGAGGCCCTGCCACCTCTTCCATTCTTATTTACTTAGGTTGAGGGTTTTGAGACACTATGTAGCCCAGGCTGGCCTTGAACTCATGGCAATCCTTCTGCCTCAGCTCCCAGATACACATGTAAACCACCATGCCCAGTTCTTTTTATTGAACAGCAATGGTTAACTCTAGGCAGGGACACTTTCCATTGCCACAAGACACAATTACAACAGGCCCAGGACCTGCAGATTCTTTCCTACAGCTTGATCAACCTCTCCTGAGTGTCTCACCTGTGAGTTCTTGAATTCTGAGTAGAGGGAAAACAGCAGGTGGAGGGACTGAACCCGACTCTTGTAAACGGGAATGTCCAAGATAGCTGAAATAAAGAACAACTCCCAGGAACAGAACCAGATCGACCCTGGGAACTGGAGGCCTTTCTGATTAGCATAGTAAGTCTCTTCCCAGATAGGTTGTCTGACTATGAGCTGAGGCTAAACATCCCATGAGAAGTCACAGAAGCCTGAGCACCCCCTGGAGAGCTGCACACAGCACAACTGCTTTACAGCAGAGACTGAAACTCAATGCTATCTTCCCAGAGTAAGCGACCTCTTGCAAAAGCCCAAAGTGCAGCTATGGAGGTTGGCTGGGAAAGGCAGGAGGAGCTTACCACAGATCACATCAGTGTACTCAGCCAGGCTGCAGTCCATCTCCGCAGTGGGCAGGCTCACCTGCAAGGGTACAGATGGCCTGCATTAAAAAGGCTCAGGTGTCAGTGTGCCCAGCACCATTTCCTGTGGGCAAAGACCTTCTAGCAAAGGCAGAAGTAATGGTTGAATGGCACGGGGCCTCCAAATTCTTGTGTTGAGGTCTCACCCTCAGGCCACAGAATTATGACTATATGTGGAGATAGTCTTTACAGAAATAATTATATGGAAATAAGGTCACTGAGGTAGGCCCTAATCCAGTATGACTAGTGTCCTTCCAAGGAGAAATCAGGACAGAGGCACACAGAGCTGAAGACAAAGAGGAAATGGACAAGTGAGACTCCAGAAGAAATCAACCCTGCCAACTTGATCTTAGGTTTCAGCCTCCAGAACTGTGAGAAATTATTTCTGTTTAAAACAAGTCTATGGCATTTTGTTATAGCAGCCCTTGAACACTAATGCAGTTTGCATAGTAATATAATTTCCATCAGTAAGCTAGATCAGTTATACTCATTTAACTGCAAAAGTAGTGAATGACAAGGCTGGAGAGTTAGCTCAGTAAGCACAAGGTTCTGAGTTCAATCCCCGATACCACTAAATAAATAAATAAAGTAGTGGATGATCTATCAAGGCCAAAAGATTTTACAAACAAAATACACCAACAGACTGTCTTCCAGTATGCATCATGAAGAATCATCCCAGGTGTATGGCTGGGTATTTAGTGACTTGTTCTAATGTGAAAGGTGCTGGAACACCATAGGAACAGAGAAAATAAGAGCATCTCATTCAGGTGATAGACTCCAGATTTAAATAAATCATACTGTAAATTTTTTTTTTGTCTTTTTTTGAGACAGGGTCTCACTATGCAGTTCAGGCTGGGCTTAAGCTCACTTTGTAGCTCAGGCTGGTCTCGAACTCACAACAATCCTCTTGTCTCAGCCTCCCGAGTGCTGTGTAAATTTAAAAACACTGGCTTCTTAAAACATTTTTTGTTTTTTGTTTTTTTTAAAATGTAGATGCACATAGTTTTACAACTCATTTTTTTTCATTTCATAATATACCATTATGGTTTAATCCCTGGTTCTGCCAAAAAATACAAAATAAAAGTTGGGTATACCATTATGGGCTGGGAATATGATTCAGTGGCAGAGGCCTTGCATCATAAGTCCCTGGGTTCCAACCCCAGCACCACACCTGCAATATGTATACTATTTATTTATTTATGTGGAACTGGAGAACCTTGCACTTGCCAGGGAAGCACTTATTCTACTGAGCCATCTCCCTGGCCCCTATAATTTATTTATAGTAGAGCAAAATAACACCAAATAATATTTTACAGCATTTCGCTGAGTGGAGGTACTCCAACCTAACTATTCAACTGCCTGATCAAGGGCTGGGGGTGTGTAGCTCAGTTGTACAGCACTACCCTAGCATAGGTGAGTCCCAGGGTTCAATCTCTTGCACCACAGAAAAACACCTTTCTTCTATACCAAACTTCCACATATACATGGGTTTGTTTCTAACTTTTATATACCACTGATTTGTACGTCTATTCCCATGCCAGCTTTTTTTTTTTTTTTTCTTCAGTACTGAGGTTTGAACTCAAGGGTCTTTGCACTGAGCTACATCTATACTCCTTTTTTTCGGTGGGGCTTTTTGCCCCCACTATTTTCTTTTAGGTACTAGGAATTGAACTGAGGGCCTTGTGCTTACACAGGTACTGCACTGCTGAGCTACATCCCCAGCGCCCATACTCCTCTTTTTTTTTTTTTTTTTTAACCTTTTATTTATTTATTTGATACAGGGTCTCTGCTGAGCAGCCAGAGACTCAGTGATCCTCCTCTCTCTGCCTCTCCAGAACTGGGATTACAAGCGTGCGCCACCATGCCTAGTTTCAGTGGCAGACTCGTGCTGGGCTGGCACAGCATGCGAACCAGGTCCTTGCACTTGCCAGGCAGTTGCTTAGACTGCTAAGCTATCTCCCCAGCCTCATACTCCTTTTTTGAAACAGCATTTTGGTAAACTTACCAGGCTCAAGTACAACCTTTGACCTTCCCACATTAGCAGATTAAAAGGCACATTAGCAGATTAAGACACATTAGCAGATTAAGACACATTAGCAGATTAAAAGAATAATCCATCAGGCCTAGCTCCATGCTAGTACTGTACTACCATATTTTGTTTGTTTTTTGAGACACACTCTTCCTATGCAGCCCAGGCTGGCCTTAAACTCATTGTGATCTTCTTGCTTCAGCCTCCTGAGTGCTGTAATTATAGGCATGTGCTATTTACTACTGAATACTTTTATAATGTGACATTTTATGGACAAATCCTTTTTTTTTATTGTATTTTAGGGAAAGGTCTACAGTGTGTTCAGGATCTCACTACTAGATTGGACTTGTAGTGATCCGCCTGTTTACAGCCTCCCAAGAGCTGAGATTACAGGCGCATCCACCACTGCTGTCTCAGTGCACCCCGGGGGCAGGGCCAGCACAGCAGGCCCGGGGATTAAACTCCTGGCCCCTGTACCTGCTTGCAGGTACTTTAATCTGCTGATCTATTTGGTTGGCCTTGACAAATCCTTTTTTTGCCCTAAAATTTTTATGGTCTGTTAAATGCTTATTTTTGAGACAAGTCCTATCTGGCCTTGAACTCAGGATCTTCTGCCTCAGTCTCCTGGGCATTGGGATTACAAGTATATACTGCTATGCTCAACTTAAAAACTTTATTCTTGCATATTAACTTTATTAACTTTCCAATTTCTAATAAATGCAGTAAAACCTCTGATGGAAATGGCACGACACTTACATAATATGTTAGAGAGGATAGAAAACTCTTTAAAACTGAACCCTTCCATCAGAGAGCATAGTCTGAGGCCTCGGCTATTTACATCTCATTTTATGTTTTTTAATTTTTCCCCTTGTTTTTGTTTTGAGACAGGGACTGGCTATGTAGTCCAGACTGACTTTGAAATCTCTATGCATCTCAGGGTGGCCTTGAACTCAAGATCTTCTGCTACTATGTCTGACTCCATTAAAGTTTTACAATTTATTTTCAAAAAATCTTAGCAATTTTCTTGATTTTTTTTTCTTAAGACCGTCTCACTACAAGTTCAGGTTGGTTTTGAACTCACTATGTAGCCCTGACTGGCTTTGAATTTGGCAGTGCTCATCCTGTCTCAGCCTCCCCGTTGCTGGGATTACAGATACGTCCCACCATAGCCAGTTTATTTTGGGGTATTTTTTAAAATTTGGAGTAATTTGGGTTGTGGATATAAATCAGTGGTAAAACATTTGTTTAGCAAGTGTAAGGATCTAGGTTTAATCCCAAACACAGATAAGAAAAAAGGTATAGTTATAAGTGGGACATCAGTTTCTTAACATAGCATAAACATCTCCTCCTGAAGAGATTAAGTCTAAAATGACATACAAAGATATGTGTTAGACAGTTTTCAGTTGCACTGCTGCACTAACCAAAAACTAAAAACTATTCACATGCCTATCACAGAATGCACAAGTTGTCATTTACACATGTATCAAATGATGGAATGACATGCAGTTATCAGAACAAACCACACAAAAGGGTATGGGTGGATCTCTCATAATATTAATAACATACAGACAAACATAAAAGCATATTTCGATTAAGAGAAAGTACAGGGGCCAGGGACATGGCTCAGTAGAATAAGTGCTTGCTTGGCAAGCACAAGGGCCTGAGTTTGATCCCTGGTCCCGAGGAAAAAAAAAAGAGAACAAGTACAAAAGTAGGCAAAACTAGAATAGAATTTGGGACAGTGGTTACCTTGGGAGGTAGGAGCCTGGAGGGTTGTTTTGCTATGCATTAATCTGGTGTGCTGGTTACACAAGGATGCTCAGTACATGGAGATGAATCACCACTAATGGATACCTGTACATTTCTGATTGTGTATGTGTTCTGCTTCAATGGTAAGGAGCTGAGGACACATAGCTCAGTGGTAGGGCACTTGTCCAGCATGTTCCAGGCCTAAGTTCAATTCCCAGCATCCAAGTCAATGGTGACAATAATAATAGAAACAAATACTAGGCTCTATAATAAATATCACATGCTCTTACCTCCTGTTACTTTCCACTCACCTTGCCCAAAAGTTCTTCAAACTCTGGGGACCATTCCTGCATCAGAGTGTCAATATCCGGCATGGGCCTGAAAGTTCAGGGGTAAATATGAACAGGAAACCTACACTAATGACATTGATAACCTGTGTGTCAGGATATTCTAGAATAAGAAGAGCTCCTCAATCTGGTACCCTACAATTTTAGGAGAACTTAGACCAAGCAAACCAAATTTACCCAGGGCACAGGGTTCGGAAGGGCTGGCTAAGTAAGAATACCAGAGAAATTTCAATTTTTATGTTGATAAGCTAAGTTAGCAGCAATCAACTTTTCAATTTCTAAACAGTTGTTAAAAATATACTTTATTTTCAGGCCCTTGAATTGACTGTATTTGCCCACAGCTTTAGATATCTCCTCAGAAGCAGTGGTTCCCAGGTTTACAAACATGGTATCTCCCACCTGGTGTAGTGCACAGTCGCAGGGGGCTTAGAACGGTGTAACTCAGAGATGCTCTCAATCCATGTGTCAATGGCTTTGGGATTCTTTTCTGCATCTTCCAGGCTTTTTACTTTCATATGTTGCTAAAAAAATAAATAAATAAAAAAGAAGAGAGCTGGTTTACAGCATTGAACTTTTTAACCAAAAAAAAAAAAAGAAAAGAAACAACAGTGGAAACACCTGGTGAATGAATAAACCAAATGTGGTGTATCCACAACAATGGAATAATATTCACCATTAAAAGGTGACTACCAGGGCCAGGGAGATGGCTTGGTAGAATAAGCGATTGCCTGACAAGCACAAGAGCCTGAGTTCCATTCCCAGTTCTGCCAAAAAAAAAATAAAATGGTGACTACCAGAGTTCAGGAGCAAGGAAATGGGTACAGGGGTTTTTTTCTGGAGCAATGAAAATTACTCAATTAGATAGCAATGATGACAGTATACTAAATTCCATGAATATATGAAAAGCTAATGAATTAGTCACTTTAAAAGGGTAAATTTTAGGGCATGTAATTATATCTCAATAAATATGTAAGAAATAGGGATGACCTACAGCCACACCGACCCCTTTTGATAGGCCCTAGGGTCAGCTGTGAAAGGCCAGCAAGGCCTCTGATCCTGCCCACCATCTCCAGTGGGGCCCTGATCTTACTGTGATGTTGTGCTGCTTGGAATTCTCTGTCAACCAGAGAGAAAGCACTGTTGGGTCTGATTGCTTAGTAGAAGGTTCATCCAGTACCAACAGGCCAAGGTTGTCAGGCTTTCCATCAGGACGTGGGACCTGGTGAGAAAAAGGTAAGGAAGCAGAAAAACGTGAGGACTGTAACAAGGCCACACCTGCTGTTTGCAGGAAGGTAAAAGGGCAAAAATCTTCTTCATTTTTAGTTCTGGTATTAAGAAACGTACTTGTTCATGATACTGTACTCAGTGCAATCTAATAAAAACATCTGATCTATGGGAGCTCAAATACAAGGCTGAATTAACAGGTAATACAAGACAAATATGTGATAATCTTTTATTATATAATGAGTTAAAGTATTAACAACAATGGGTATAATTTGGAGGAGAAAGCAACAGCTGAGATAAAATCAAATGAAATGAGTACTATTAAGGTAGCCAAAGCTAGTAAAAAAAAAATTAGCAGAACTGGGCCAGCCTGAGTCAGCAGACTAAAGCACCTGCTTAGGCAGAGCACAGTTCAATCTCCCAGTGTGCCATGCCAGCCCTGCCCTCAGGTGCTCAGATTGTGGTTGAGACTAGGTGTGGTGGCAATTGAGACTAGATATCATGACATGCACCTATAATCCCAGCACCTGGGAGGCTGAAAAGATGAAAACTACTATTCCAGTCTAGGTAGTAAAACCATTTAGACCCTATCCTAAATACAGGAATTTAGCAGAACTGTTAGAATAAGGGGTCAGAAAAATACCTAAGACTGTGATGGCAAACCCTTTAGAGACAGAACCCCAAACTGCAACCCAAAGCCCAATTATTTACTGAAAAGTGCCAATATTGCAATTAAACCTGAATACTGAGAATTTTGTTTAGAAGAAATAACTGTTATCCAATGCTGCACTGCTAAGGCCACTTATCTTACATGAGGGCTCTGCTGCAGCACACATGCTATTAGTTCCCCACCACTGATCTAGAGAGTTTCAGGATACAATGACTATACCTTTAAGAATGCATCAATATCCCCAACAGCTGGGATAAAATCAGGAATGAATGGTTTCAGCTTGTGGTCCAGGTCAATCAGCTGAGGTGTGTACCTAAAGATAATGACCAGGCAGTAGAAGAGTGAGAGAAAGTTACTTCACTATTCAAGCTAAACTAGTCAAAGGAGACTGACCTGGTTTCAGATCAGAGAAGATAAGGGCTTGGGGCAGGGTAGGGATGGTGGGGTACATTGGGAGGTCCTAATTCTCACCTACTGATGTACTGGAAGAGTTCCTTAATCTCAGCAGAAACTGGCAAATGTTCATAATCTGCAGGATCATAGGCCCTGGTGAAAGGAAAATATGGTTCATTCCACTGGTGATCTGAGGAGCAAAAACGGCTGAGCCACAGGTCAGCGTGTTACTCACACCACCAGGGAGTGACCCCATGCCTAAAGTGGAAATTCTTGTGTGCAGGTGTAGTTTCCTCAGTATGTACATATGCATTGCTATGTATGCAAATTTATCTCATCCCTGACCCCTAGCCTGAAGGAAGAACCATCTTTTGGTTTACTGAGCAAAACTTCAAGTAATATGTAATCCCTGAACCCAATTTAGGGTGAAAGATGTTGTGGGGTTTTTTCTGTTTGTTTTTTGAGATACAGTCACACTATGTAAGTCAAGCTAGTATTAAACTCACTACATAGCCTGGGATGGCCCTGAACTCATGGTGATTTTCCTGCTTCTGCCTCCTGCACACTCTGGCTCAAGGATGTACTAAGTTTGAAGGTGAACTTAGGAAAACTGTTCAACTGTTATTATTAAATATACTGCAATTCATGTATGTTTTCTATATTTTGATTTACTTTTTATGGTACAGGAGCTTGAACACAGGGGCCGGGGAGATGGCTCAGTGGAATAAGGCAAGCTGAAGAGCCTGAGTTCAATCCCCAGTTCTGCAAAAAAAAAAAAAAAAAAAGGAGATTGAACCCAGCCCTAAGCTACATACCCAGGCTTTTTTAATCTTTATTTTCAGACAGTGCCTCACTAAATTGCCCAGGCTGGACTCAAGCATATGATTTTCCTGCCTCAGCCTCCCAGAGTGCAGATTACAAATGTGTGCTACCATACCGGCTTTACATGTCTTTAAGTGATATAATAGGACTGCATGAGGCAGTGGCTCATCTGTGTAGCCTAGGCTGGGTTTGCAGTCACCATGACCCTCCTCCTGCCCAGCCTCTCAGGTGCCAGGCTTGCAGGCTGTGTCTCCACTCACCCTTCCAGGGGGGCTCCATGCTCCTCCTCCTCATACTCTTCAGAGGAATCAGTCTCTGAAGAATCATCATCATCATCATCCTCATTCTCACTGAAGCCCCGTGGCGGTGTCAATCGTGAGCTCTTCTTCTTCTCCTGAGTCGGGCAGGAGAGGAAGAGAAAGGCAGAGAAGAATGTTCCTGGGTCCAGCTCTGCATGGCTCAAGCCAGCACTGCCCCCTCCCCAGCTCCTGGTCACAGAAGGGAGGTGACAATGCCCAGAAGGGCCCAAAACCCTTCTTCCTGTTCCTGCTGTTACAACACAGGTCCCCTTTCTGGAACCATATTCCTCTACAAATTCTACCCAGCTATTTTACTTAATTTCATTCTGTATTTGGTACAAGGTCTCACTATGCAGCTCAGATTCATAGTGATCCTCCTGTTTTCAGCCTCCCCAGTTCTAGGATTACCAGTGTGAGCCATCACACCAGGTCTTGGTGGCTGGCTCAGTGCGCCCAGGGGTGGGGCCAGAGCATGCCAAGGACCTAACCCTGGTCCCTACGCTTGCCTAAGCAGACAGTCCTCTGAGCTATCTCACCAGCCCTAATTTTTTACTTTTGAAACAAAGACTTGCTTAATCACTAAGCTGCCTGAACTGGGCTTAAATTTATAATCCTTCTATTTTCCAAAATGCTGGGATTACAAGTGTACACTATTACATTCAGCTCAAAGCTCCTGTTCTCAAAGAACAAATGTAGGGCTGGCAAGATAGCTCAGCGGTCTAAAGCGCCTGCTTTGGCAAGCTTAGGGACGGCAGTTCGATCCCCAGCACCACATGCCGTGCCGGCCCCTCCCCCAGGGCGGGCTGAGCTGACCCCGCCCCCCCCCCCCGCAAGAAAAGAGCCCGTGATGTGTAGCGAGACACTGTAATAAATAAATAAATAAAATTAAAAAAAAAGACTCTATAATTAAAATAAAAATAAAAAAAAAGAAATTCTTTAAAAAAAAAAAAAACAAATGTAACCACAGGCCACCTGCTGAGGCCAAACACAAAGGGCTGACATTCAGAGCTCAGGTGCGATTCCTACCTAGCTAGAGTCATGAGCACCTTTCCATCTTTCAGAAACAGGGTCATTCTCTATGCTCACAGACAAGCAACATTGATAATGAAAAAAAATGCCTATACCAATCACTGAATGGCAATCACAAGGAATGCTTACTAACAATATAAATTCTTAGACTTTACCTTTGAGATTCCAGATGGGGACTAGGAATCTATATTTCTAAAAGTAAGTATCCAGGGAAGGGGAGATAGCTTGGTGGTCTAGGTACCTGCCTGGCAAGCACCAGGACCGAGATCAACACCCAGTATTGCAAACCAGGGAATACTGTGTGGCCCCAAAACTGGGTGTGGTGGCCCAGTGTTGGGAGGCAGAAACAGGAAGATCACTACAAGTCTGGACTGTGGAACTAGATCCCATATCAAATAAATAAATACATAAAAAGTAAAAATAAGTATTCAAAGGCCTGGGGGACAACAGTGTTACAGCACTTGACTAGTATGCATGAGGCCTTGGGTTCAATCTCCAACACCAAAAATAAAAGTATTCCAGTTGATTCTTATGGTCAGTTAAGTATGTGAAAACCCTGGCCTACTCTGTGAATTTCCTCACCGAAGAGTCAGCTGTAAGACTAGGGTGGGTTGGCTCAATGGCACAAATATTGCCTAGCATATGCAAAGTCCTGGGTTTGACCTCTAGTACCAGATCAGGCACTGGATGTTTTATTTCTGAAATGTTTCAAAATCTCAAGCCACTTTGCTCCTACTCTTTCTCCAAGAGTTCAAAGGATCAGTAAGTATTAGGAAATATTTCCTGCTGAGTCAGTGCTGTCTAAAAGTAAAATTCTATGAGAAATTGTGGGTTATACCACACCTTGTTATTTTCCTCTTCAAACACATCACTGCAGCTATCAGCCATAGTCTTGGTAGGAAGACAGGCAGAATGGAGAAGTCCTTAGAAGAAAAGTTTTGCCTTTAGATTATTCAGTACTGCAAACAAAACATACATACAAACACACACTCAAAAAAAAAAAAAAAACTCAAAAAACAGGGATTGGTGATGTAGCTCATAGGAAGAGGGCTTGTCTATCTACCATGCACAAAGGAAGACATGAAGGCATCACAAGCAAAAAACAAAAAGGGAAAAAAACAGGAACCCCCATCAGACTGTGAGCAGAGCAGTAATAGGAAAAGGTAACACAGCTGGTTAAAGTAAGATCCTATAATGTGGCAAACTGATTTTTCCCCTTCCTTCCTTAAATAGAACAGGAACAACTACAAGTGAAGTAGCTTGACTCAGAAAGTCAACATGTGGGGACCAGGGAGATGGCTCAGTGGAATAAATGTTTCTCTGGCAAGCGCAAGGGCCTGAGTTCAATCCCTGGTTCCACAAAACAAAAAAACCGAACAATGAATTTTAGGAATAAATGGAGATTAAGAGCAGAATATGGGCCAGGGAGATAGCTCAGTAGAATAAGCCTTGCCTGGCAAGTCTAAGGCCTTGAGTTCAATCCCAGGTACCACAAAAAAAAAAAGAAAAAAAAAGTCAACATGTGCTATTATAACTCTGACCCTTTTGAAACAAAACAGCAATCCACCCTGGTCGATTTGGTGGGACTCTTTCTCTTCTTTCTTTTCACCCTCTTACCTCGGTGTTCTGGGGTTAGAGTACAAATAGTAGTAACCTCTTCAGAGTCGTTAATCTCTAGCCGCTCATCGTATGTCTGGTTCTCAACAATCTTGGTCTAAGCGAAATAAAATGCGATTACCTAGCTCTTACCAAGGGACACGCAAGGAGCTCTCGGCCATAAGTATGGGTTCCTTTTCCTCACCCAAGAGGCCAGTTTTCCACAAAACTTCTATCCCCATCCAAACTTTCCCCAGGGCTTCTTGGCCTCAAGTCCAGCAGATAAACCACCCTGAAGACAGCCTTTATTGAGGAACTACTGGCAAGCTGGCTGGGAATCGTGGAGGGAAACGACAGCAGCTTTTCCACAGCTTCTCCAAAGCTGGATTCCTATGATGCAGCTAGGAGCAAGGTAAGCTCTAGGGGCAAGGTAAGTTTTCTCAAAGCCGGTGGGGTTTCTCAGTGAAAACGGTAGAGATTTCATGAGAGTTGTCTCTATGGGCGGGGGACCTAGGACCCGAGACCCGGTGTGCCGAACACAGGGTAAACCTCAGTCTCTCTCTCTGGGTCACCCTATAAAACATCACCCATCGTCATTGTTTTGCTGGTCAGGTTCCACTTAAGTTGTCTGGGCAGTAAAGAAAGCAGGACTTTGGTGGCGGAAGGGGATGGAGAGAACTAAGAAGCGTCTGAGAGCAGGGCCAAGAGCAGTCCTCTCGACAGCGCGGAGTCTTTCTGCGAGGGGAGTACGAATTACCTGGAGCCCCTCTGAATCCGTCTCCGCCAAATGGAAAGAACCCCAGCCGAGGACTGGGGTCCCACTCCACACTCGGGACAGGCCACCTCAGGTACTTGGAGCAAACAGCCGGCTGTCAGTCGCTAGGTAACACTGAAAACGAATCGTGAGACCTGGCTTTAATCTCGCGAGACCTGCATTCAGCTGCTCATTAGGCGCGTCCAGCGTGGACTCTCTAGGCGCAAGAAAGCCGAGACGGCCCAGATAAAGCTTCTCTGCGATCTCTGGGCGGCCAAGTCGCCTGTGTCTATGGTTTCAGTAAATATGTCTGTTACACCATCTAGCGGTCAAAGAGAACAGAGCCAGGGCCAGGGAGATGGCTCAGTAGAGTGAGTGCTTCCTTGGGAAGCGCAAGGGCCTGAGTTCAATCCCCGGTTCCGCAAAAAAAAAAAAAAAAGAGAACAGAGCCAGCTGATGAATCGTGGCACAGAAACGGGTTTTTTTCACCTTACCGCAAGCATCACTGGGCCTGTAGTTTCTCTGTATCAGTCTCATCAGAATTTAGACACCCTCTCCAGGAAATACTGCAAGCACCTTAACAAAATAAATCAGTCCTAGTTTATATGAGATTCAAATTTAACTTCATGTCCTGTAGTTCTTGAGTTCTTGTTTTTGTTTGTGGGGTTTTTGTTTGTTTGTTTGTTTTGCTTTTGTACCAGGAATTGAACTCAGGGCCTTGTACTTGCTGGGCAGGTGCTGTGTTGCTGAGCTATATTCCCTGGCCGTGTGCTATATTTTTATTTGCTAAAGAAGATTGTGAGTTTAAGACAAGAGGTGTCTATTTAATTTTTAAACTCTTCCTAGTGCCAGTGCCTTGCACAAACTATAAAAATGCTCACTGGCCTGTCTCTCTGTGGCAGTACTAGTCTGCACACACCCCACACCTCAAAAAATTGAAGGAATCAAGGATTTTCTGTTCACAGTTAAGTGGAACAAATATTTATTTATTTTAACCTTTCCATCTTTTGTTACTGCAACAGTTTCATCTTTTATCTAGCCTTCTGACTCTGTGCTTGTGCCTTCAACACTTTCACTACAATTCTCTGCTCTTCAATAAGGAAAGCGCACTTGATCTTGTCATGGACACCCTTGGCACACATGGAGCCCCCGTAAGCCCTGCTGACATGCTTCTTCATTTTAGATAATCTCATAAGAACTTCAGGCCACACAGCTCCAACCCCTGGAAGTCTGCCTGGACACACATCACACACAGATTTGGGGGCCTTCCCAACCTTCTTGGTATAGAGGTAAATAATTCTATTCCCTGGGGTTTGGGACAGCCTAGTTTTGTTGGAGGCAGTGTTGTCCAAAAGCCTACGAGGTGCATCAGGTACTGGACCGTTGTGAGGGCCTCCAGACACCATACCCGGAAGAGGTGGAACAAATATTTTTTTAATTACATACAATTTGAGAAGTCAGGGATTTAAAAAAAAAACTTAGAGTAATAGAAATTCAACACTGCAAACATGTCAGAAGATGACAAAGAAAGTGACTTTGAAAAGAAAATTAGAAATGTGGTGGTGTATGCCTATAATCCCAGCACTTGGGAGGCTGAGGCAGGAAGATTGCTGCCAGTTGGAGACTAGCTTGGATGACACAGTAAGTTGAAGATCAGTCTGAACTAATAGGGAGACCTGTCTCATAAGGAAATAAAGAATAAAGGGAGGGAAAGAAAAAAAGAAGTATCTCTTCAAGTTTTTTTTTTTTTTTTTTTTAGAAACCAGGGATAGTGCACACCTGTAATGTCAGCTGCTCACGAGGCTGGGGCAGAAGGATTGTGAGTTTGAGGCCAGCCTGAGCAATTCAACCAGAGACTGTCTCAAAAGGGAAAAAATGCTAGTGATGATGGTAAATGCTTGTCATCCCACTACTCAGGAGGCTGAGGCAGAATTGTCTGGAGATCATCATGGGCTGTCCAGTTAGTTGAGGGCCAGCCAAGAGCATAGTAAGCCCCTGGCTCAAATAAAACAAAAAGCGGGGTGTGGTGGCGCATGTCTGTAATCCTAGCACTCGGGAGGCTGAGGCAGGAGGATTGTTGTGAGTTTGAGATCAGCCTGAGCTATAAAGTGAGTTAAGGGTAGCCTGAACTGCATAGTGAGACCCTGTCTCAAAAAGACAAAAAAAAAAAATCAAATAAAACAAAAAAGGGCACAAGAGCTGGCAATGGTATTCAATAACTCGGTGGTAGAGTACCTGCCCAGCATGTGTCCCTTGGTTCAGTCCCCAGTATGGACGGGGCTGGGGAGATAGCTCAGTAGCATAAGTGCATGCCTGACAAGCATAAGGTCCCAAGTTAGATCCCTGGTACCAAAATGAATAAATAAATAAATAACTCTTCCTGTGAGTGACCTGAGGTGACCTGTGAAAATGGTTCACTACTCTTTCAACCCAGAAACCCCCACAAAATCATGCAAATCAAGAGGCTCAAATCTTCGTGTTCACTTTAAGAACACGCATGAAACTGCCCAGGCCATCGAAAGGCTACCAAGTATCTGAAAGATGTCACACTAAGGGAGCAATGTGTACCATTCTGGCGTCATAATGGTGGAGTTGGTAGGTGTGCCCAGGCTAAACAGTGGGGCTGGACACAGGGTCAGTGGCCCAAAAAGAGTGCTGAAGTTTTGCTGCACATGCTTAAAAATGCAGACAGTAATGCTGAGCTTGACGGTTTAGATGTAATTCTCTGGTTATTGAACATATCCAGGTGAACAAAGCACCCAAGATGTGCCACCGTACTTATAGAGTTCATGGCCAGATTAACCCATACATGAGCTCCCCCTGCCATATTGAAATGATCCTTACTGAAAAGGAACAAATTGTTCCCAAACCAGAGGAGGAAGTTGCACAGAAGAAAAAGATATCCCAGAAGAAACTGAAGAAACAAAAACTTATGGCATGGGAATAAATTAAGCATAAAATAAATGCAAACAAAATGTTGTTTATTACTAAAAAATTAACTAATAAATAACCTTAAACATATTGTGTAATATTCACATCAAAGTAAACATAACTTTAAATATCATTTCTTTGTGGTAAAAAGATTCAAACCCTTTTCTTCGTCTTATTTTTTTTCTTTGAAACAGGGTCTCACTATGTAGCCCAGACTTACCTTGAACTCATGGTGATCCTCTAGCCTTGGCCTCCCATGTGCCAGCATTACAGGCACAATCACCATAACCAGCTTTTTTGTCTAGTTTTTGAAAAAAATTAACAACACATTATTGTTATTTCTAGTCACTTTATTGTAAAATAGAAAACTGGAACTCCTTTCTGCTAACTGTAACTTATAAACCTTGACAAACCTTTTTTTCCTCTTCTTGTCGCTTTGTTTTCCCCAGCCTCTTGTAACTATTTACTCTCAACTTTTATAAGGTCATCTTATTATCCAGGTGTGTGTGGTGGTACACACCTGTAATCCCAGGACTCAGGAGGCTGAGGCAGGAGGATTGCTATGAGTTTGAGGCCAGCCTGGGCTACAAAGTGAATTCAAGGCCAACCTGAACTACACAGCAAAACTCTGTCTCAGACTAAAAACTAAATAAATGAAATTACTGGAGCTGGGGAGATAGCTCAGTAGAATAAGCACTTGCCTGGCAATGTACAAGGGCCTGAGTTCAATCCCCAGTTCTGCCAAAAAGAAAAAAAAAAACAGTAAAAGCTGGTCTAGAGCCCTGGCACTGCCATTTACTGTGTTTCACCTTTTTTGACGCTCTGTCTTCATCTGCACTGTTGTAAAGATTAGAAACAAGGCATTTAAAGTTTCATTCCATTACTGTAAAAGGCAGCTCTCTACGATCTGCAGAAATTTCTTTAAAATAGGTCCTAGGGCTGGGGAGATGGCTCAGTGGAATAAGTGCTTCCCTGGCAAGCACAAGGGCCTGAGTTCAATCCCCGGTTCCGCCAAAAGAAGAAAAAAATAAAATAAAATAGGTCCTAGGAGACTCTAAGCATGAGGCTTAGCTATTTTCTCTCACAGTACAAACCAGGTTAAATTACTGAGGTTATTCTGCTTTTACCAATTGAAGGACTCTAGTTACAGATTTCCACAGATGCAGAGGAAAATAGCCCCTGGTTATGCACAAAGGCCTTAAGAATCAATAGCCAGAGGAAATGACATTTTGAAATTCAGTTAAATGAAACACCTCAAGATTTGTCTTCAGCAAAATAATCCAATATAGTCCAGTAGTCCATAATAGTAGTGGATTGTCCATAGGGCTGGCAATGTCAGAAGTTCTTGTCTTGAGCCTTCCATAGCTCAGCGTATTAATTTGGCTTTACTTTTTATACCTTGTTTTTATACTTTTCTGATGGATGGTTAAGAACAAGATAGAGCAAGACCTATATAACAAGAAATGTAACTTTTGTATCTGCCAAGGTCAGTCAAATTCCTTCAAGATTTACCCTGAAACCCTGTCCTACAATTTGTAGATCCTTTGTCAGTGTCAGCCATGTGGATGAGTCATGGCTATTGCTTAACCAATTTGCTCTCTATGATGGCCTGAGAGAATGTTCTCTCTCCATGTGACTCTCCTTAAATGTCAAGGGAATACCCATCTCTGACAAAACTAAACAAAAAAAGGGGTACAAATGAAGGACCATTTTGTATCCATATATACAAAACAGTTAGGATATATAGCTACTTTCTTTTAATTCAATGAGAAGAAAGATGATTGGATGCAGAGAGAGAGAGAGAGAGAGAGAGAGAGAGAAAGAGAGAGAGAGAAAGTGTTAAGAGAATTGGTTCCCTGAGATTTATTTCACTGCTATCCAGCACTCAGATACTGCTGCTGTCATGGTGCAAAGAGGACCAGGTAGGCTGTTGGCATACCTTGGCATCATCTACATGATACTGGTTTTACTGGAATACAGAATACAAGAGTTGTGGGGGGAGACAGGATTCCTCTCAGATTTAAAAAAAAGACCTGGGAATGGAAGGAAGGAGTCCCTGAAAGGGCAGTACATGAAGCTGTAGGAATGAATACAAAGGGGAAATGGAGAGACCTAGAAAGTCAAAGATATAGGAATATAATATTTCTGTGGAGAAAAGCTGCAAGCCATGGATGGATCCAGCCTAAGAAAAAGTTCATATGGACTGCATCCAATTTCAAGAAAGACTTGGACTTGAAAAATGTCATTACTATTGAGACTTTGGGGAAGATATTGTTACATTTCTGGTTCTATTTGGGATAGCTAGATATAATTATGAACTCATTATTACCTTCATTTGGAGATTAAATATAGTTTAAGAAAAAAACCAAGGCATTTAAAGTACTTGACAAGGAGTAAAGTGCAAACACGCAAGCACACACCACACCCCCCCCACACACACCCCACACACACACTCAGCAATGAATTGCCATTGTCCTCTAGTGCACACTGAGAGTTAAGATGGATGAATGCTGTTGCTTGCACCAGGTACATGGGATAAAATGATGATACAATATGATACAGAGATGAACTAATTCATCAGTTGTACTCTGAAAAGCCTGAAATTGGGCATGGGTGAACTTCCAAAGAATCCAAAGAAGTAGCTCAGTGGTAAAGGGATAGGCTAGCACATGTGTAAGGCCCAGCATTGGATTCCCACCAGGGAAACAAACAAAAAAACCTTCAAAGAACAGATTTGCATTCTGATTCCATTATATACTGGTCTAGAAACTTAGGATAAAGTGCTTAAACCTGTCATCATTTTGTTCATATGTACAATAGACATAAGCAATAACTTCCCTGTTTTTGTACATGGGTTTCTTGGGGGTTTGGATTCTTTTTCCTAGAGACGGGGCCTCATGGGTTAAAGAAGAAGGAGGAGGAGGAAGAGGAAGAGGAGAAAAAGGAAGAGGAGGAGGAGGAGGTGGAGGAGAGGTAAAAGCAAAAGAATAAGACAAATGCTTCATTGAACTTTATTTAGATCAACAGAAAAGAAAAAGCTCAGTAGATAAATTTCATAAAAAGTTGCTGCCTTGACAGATAGACTCTGTAAGTAGGGCAGTGGAAAAGAGCAAAGGGAGAGAAAGGCTAGACTCGAGGGAGGCACAAGATGACACAAATATCATAAAAGTTTACCAAGGGGCCAGGAAGATGGCTCAGTAGAATAAGCACTTCCCTGGCAAGTGCAAGGGCCTGAGTTCAATCCCCGGTTCTGCCAAATACATACATGCATACATACATACATACATACATGCATACATACATACAGGTTTACCAAAAAGTTAACACTAGAGCTGGCCAGATAGCTCAGCAGATTAAAGCACCTGCTTAGGCAGACAAAGCAGCTGGGGTTCAATCCTGGCCCCACCCCTGGGGCATGCTGAGATGGTAATTGAGATGGGATGTGGCGTACATCTGGAATCCCAGCACTTGGGAAACTGAAAACAGGAAAATCTCTAGGATTCTGATTTGTGTAGTGAGACCCTATAGACCCTGTACTAAATACAAACAAACAAAACAAAAAACTATAAAGACTCAAAAAACCAGCTCCTCTCATCCACCTGACAGAACGTAAGAGAAAAAATAGCCAGCTAAAAACTGTTATTTAATATAACACACACAGCATGCCCACCCACACACACCTATACCTATACACATATATGCATATTCTCAACTTAACTTCAATATAATATTCCATGAGGTATACACATATGCAAATGTCTCCTGTACTTAATCATTCAAAGGTCTTTCTTTTTTTGGTGGAACCGGGGTTTGAACTCAGCCCCTTGCGCTTGTCAGGGAAGAGCTTATTCTACTGAGCTATCTCCCCGGCCCCCTTAATCATTAAATAAGCTGCCTTCTAATAGTTTCTCCTCCTTCATTTATTAATTACAAAGAGACAAATAGCCTGAAAGAATACAAGCAGATATGCCAGGCCAGGGATATAGCTCAGTCGCACAGTGCCTGCCTGGGAAGTGCAAAGTCCTAAGCTTGAGTCCAGTACCCCTCCCTCAAAAGCAGATGTGCATAAGATCAAAGACAGTCAAAAAAACAAATAAAGTATTGACCACTGCCCACCTGGGAGATGAGAAAGACACTAGTCCCCAGTAAAAAGAGCCAGGGCTAAGAGTTTATGGACTGGCTGGGCATAGTGGTACAATCCACATGAGTACTGTTTTCACTCAGCAGGGTATGATGGTGGACACTGAGAGATTCTGAAGTCTGGGAGACTCTGCAGGAAGATTGCTAGTGTGAGCCCGGGGTGGGCAATTTAGCGAGGTCCTGTCTCAAAAAAGAAAAAGAGCTGGAAAGCTGTGGTTGTAGCTTGGTGCGAAGACCCTGGGATTCAATCCCAGGACTGTAAAACACAGCAAAGCACTCTTTTGAAGTTTACAATTCAGTCGTTTTTAGAGTATTTCCTTTTATCTACTTTCATAATAGTTTGACTCAAAAGCTAAACCTCACAATCAATACCAGTCAGTTTCCAATCCATGAACTCTCTAATCTACTTTCTAATTTTTAAGAATTTGCCTATTCTGGATATTTCATATAAGTGGATCATATGAGATGTGGCCTTTTATGTCTGGCTTTTGTTTTTGTATCTGGCTTTTTTTTTCTTTTTCAACTAACATATTTTGCAGGTGAATGATCCATGTTGTAGCCTAAGTCAGTACTTTATTCCTTTTTATGACTAAATAATATTCAATTTCATGGCTATATGATATTTTTTCCATTTTTCTGTTAATGAATGGATGTTTGGATTCTTTTCTCTTTTTTTAATGTATTTGGTACATGGTCACACTACACAGCTGGGACTTGTAATGATCCTCCTATTTTCAGCCTCTTCAGCACTGGGATTACAGGTGTGCACTACCACACTCGGTCTCCGTGGGCAGGACCAGCATAACGTAACATATGTTGCAGGGGACTGAACCTAGGTTCTTGCACTTACCTAAGCAGATGCTTAGTCTGCTGAACTATCTCTCAGGCCTGCCTGGATTATTTTCATTTTTGGCCATTATAAATAATGCTGCTATGAACATTGGAGAACACATTTTTGTGCTGATACACAAATATTTGTGTGGTACTGAGGATTAAACATACAGTTTTAACACTAATCTATATCCCAACCTAATCCTTCTTTTGTCTTGTTTTTAAATTTGGTATGTTATTAAATTGTCCAGGCTGAGCCAGGCGTGGTGGCACATGCCTGTAATCCCAGCACTTGGGAGGCTGAGACAGGAGGATTGTTGTGAGTTCGAGCCCAGCCTGAGCTACAAATTGAGCTTAAGGCCAGCCTGAACTGCATAATGAGACCCTGTCTCAAAAGATAAATAAATAAATAAATAAATAAATAAATAAATAAATAAAATTGTCCAGGCTTGCCTCAGGGCTGTGATCCTCTGTCTCAGTTTCTGGAGATTCTGGGACTACACCCATGCGCTAGGTGCATGCTGACATATATATTCAATTGTCTTTAGTATGTACCTACTACTACTGGATGCTAAGTCATATACTAATTTTAGGTTTAACTTTATTTAGGGTTAACTTTTTATTTTTTTAATTCATGTAATCTGTACAGGATGTCACTATGCAGCTCAGACTCGTAGTAATCCTCCTGTTTTCAGCCTCCTCATCACAGGGATTACAGGCATGTGTCACCACTCCCAGACTTGGTGGCTGGCTCAACCCGCCCTGGGAGTGGGGCTGGCACGGGCTGGGATTGAACCTTAGTACACTGAATTATCTCACCGGCCCAAGGTTTAACTTTTTGAGGCAGTGCAAAACTTTTCTGGAGAAGCGGTTGCACTATTTTACATTCCCATCAGCAATTTATAAGGGTTCTAATTTCTCCACATCCTTACCAAAGCAGTATTACTAGTCATCCAAGTATCACCAGATAGTCATCATGGGTATATTGATTTGCATTTTCCTAATAGTTATTGATTTTAAACGTTTTTTTAGCCCTACAAAGAATCAGGTCCTACAACATGATTTTGAAAATGGGCCTATAGAAAAATGGATCAGAGCCTTTTGAGAATTCAGAAAGATTAAATATAAACTAGATTGAACTCAGGCCCTTGTGCTTGCTAAGGAAGCACTTATTCTGCTGAGCCATCTCCCTGGCCCAGCCTCAGCTGGCTTTGAACTCACTTTGTAGCCCAGGCTGGTCTCAAGCTTGCACTGATCCTCCTGGCTCAGCCTCCTGAGTGCTAGAATTACAGGCATGTGCCACCACACCTGGCTTGCACATCTTTTTCGATAAAAATATTCAAATCTATTGTCCATTTTTATTTTTCTGTTAATGTATTTAAGTACAGGGCCTACAGGGTCTCACTACACATATCCGACTTATAGTGATCCTCCTGTTTTTAGCCTCCCAAGCGTTGGGATTACAGCCCTTGTCCATTTTTAGAATAAGTTGGATTTTTATGCTGCATTGTAAGAGTTCTTTATTTATTCTAGATACTAATCCCTAAATAAGCACTCACTATTTTGTATTATTAATAACATTACTACGGGTTGTTAGAGTGGTTTCGTAAACTGTAAGAGAGATGACCAAAAAAAACCTTAGCGTACGACGGTCGGTGAGAGGCCAGCGGCTGTAGGATCCCGGCAAGGCACCGTGCAAGCCCGCCGCAGCTCGCGGTAGTGCCAGCACTACATATTAAAACCGCCGCCCGCCGGGTTTTCCCACCCGCCGGCCCCGCCCCCGCCCTTTGACCCGCGCTGCTTCCGGTTGGAGACGTGGCTCGGGGCCGCCATCTTGGGAAGAGGCGAAGCGGCAGCGGCTCCTGTCACGGGGGCGGCGGGTCCAGCGCGGCCGGTGCTCCCCGTCCCGGACCCCGGCCCTAGCCCAGTGCAGCGGGAGCGCCCACCACCGACCTCGCCATGGTAAGGCTCGCGCCAGGCCGAGAGCTCCGGCCGGGCCTCGCTGGCCCCACTCCCCGCGGCTGGCCTGCCGCCGCCTGACGAACCCCGCCCCGAAGTCTGCCCCGGCGCCTTTCGGTCCCGGCCAGGCTCCCCGGAGAGCCGCGGGGCCTGCGTCGCGGACGGCGTCTCCCCGCGGGCGGCCTCGGGCGCGCCCCCGGCGTTGCCCCGCGCCGCCCCGCCGTGGTTGCGGTTGGCTCTCGGGCGCTTCGGGTCGGCGGGCCGGGGCTCTCGCGGGAGGTGCGCGTGCTTCTGTCACCAGCTCGTCGTTTGTTTGCTGGAAAGGGGGAAACGGAGGCCCAGAAGGGAAGGAGAAACTGCTAACACCCATTCATTGGACCCGAGCGGGCGTCCCTGAAATCGTCCACTGCAGCTAGGCTTAGGTGTGCAGGATTGCGAGTGACTGAGTGTAGAGGAGAATGCGAGCGGGGTGCGGAGGACACAGGAACCGGCTTTGAAGGCGGAGTGGACAGTGTATGTGGCATATGGTAATCAGGTGTCTCCGAGGAGGGAGGGAGAGGGTGAGCCCCGCTTGTAGAGCCTTCCGATGCATTATCTTTACTCATCCGTTATAAAGATAGCAAAAATTAACGTAGGTGGGGTAAGAGAATGTAAAGTAGAAGAAAGTTTCAGTAAAGCTAGTGATTTTTTTTTTTTTAGTGCAATTTGGGACCCTTGAATCTTTTGAGGATTTCTTTCTTTTGTTCATAGTACGTACTTTGACTTAAAGCGTCTTTCAGTATAAGAAGTGACAGAATAATCAGTGCCCATCCTGATAGCAGTCTTTTAGATGAGAACTTGGAGTGTGGGGAATTCATGCTTAGGTTCTAAAGCTGCTTTTTCAAGGGTCGGCTACATAGCACAGAGGATTAAAGCACCTGCTTAGGTAGATGCAGGGGTCCGAGGTTTGATCCCTTGCCGTACTCACACAGCACTTGGGACGCTGTAAACAGGAGGACCACTGCAAGTCCGACCTACATAATGAGACCCTGTAGTCCCTATACTACATGTTTTTTAAAAAAAGTTTTTTCAGTTCCGGTGTATGAATTACCCTAAGTAAGTCCCCTAAAAAAATTGGTGTTACCTGTAAAACTTACAAAAACTTTTTGTTTTCAAAACCATTAGGAGGCTCAATATTTGGACAGTGATTTTATAAAACTCATGTTTCGTATAGTGCATTTTAAAGTATATAATGGGAATGCTGGCCAGATAGCTCAGGGGATTAAAGCACCTGTTTAGGCTGATGCAGACTGTCCTTGTGGAGATTGAGACTGGGCGTGGCACACGCCTGTAATCCCAGTGCTTGGGAGGCTGAAAAGGAGTATCACCAGGAGCCCGGTTTGTGTAGTGAGACCCTGTAGAATTATACTAAATACATTAAAAAATAAAGCACATAATAACTTTTTTTTTTTTGTATCAGGAATCGAACTCTGGACCTTGCTCTTGCCAGGCAAGCACTTGTACCACTGAGCAATATCCCTGGCATATGATAATTTTGATAGCAAAGTCAAAGCCATCTCCCCAGCCCAAAACCTTTTATTATGTAGACTGAATATAGATGTTTTTTTAACATCTCAGAATTTCTGGAACTTTATTGATTAATATATTGATAAGGAATGGTAAAGCTCTACTGTTGAGCAATATACATAAAATATAAATTTTGCCTGCTCTTTTGATGTGTACAGATACATGCAGTTCTATTACATGTTTTTGAATTATTAGGGACTTGGCGTTATCCAAGGGTAGATCGTGAGTGCAAATTTTTGTGCTCTGGAGAACATTTTATCTCACCGTGTGCTTTTATATAATGTTTTTAGTTACTTTTCTGTTACTCCATATAAGAGATTACGCCATACCTCATGTAAGAGATATGAGTGCACTGGAGATCTCCAAATAGGCTGAAATTCTGATTTATAAGTTGGATTGAAACTTGTAAAAGTTGATCTTTTTTCCTTGACATTATATAGTTTCTAAACATCTAGAAAAGATGAGAACTTTACACTGAATAATTATGTAGCTGTTACCTAGGTTCTGTAATTATATATATTTACTACTAGGGATTGAACTCAAGTCTTGCTGAGTTCCATCTCAGGTACCCTTTTTATTTACTTATTTATTTTTTTGGCAGCACCAGGGATTGAACTCAGGGCCTTATGCCTCTCAGGGAAGCACTTATTCCATCCACTGAGTCATCTTCCCAGCCCCCTGGTACCCTTTAAAAAAAAAAAAAAAAAAAGAATTTAAAGAGTTCTAGGGCCAGTTAAATAGCTCTGTGGATTAAAGCACCTGCAAACAGGGGTTAGGGGTTCATTCCCCAGGCCTGTCATGCTGGCCCTGCCCTGTGTGGCACACCTGTAATCCCAGCACTTGGGAGGCTGTAAACAGGAGAATCACCAAGAGTCTGATCTAGTAGTGAGACCCTGAACACCTTGTAGATCCTTCCCTAAAATAAAAAATAAAAAAAGTTTTAGAGCATTTACATTGCTCGGGCTAGCTGGGTTTAAATTTGTGAACCTCCCACAGAATCCCAGAGTGCGGGGATTATGGGTATGCACCACAAGCCTGGACTTCTTTAATTTTAGTTATTGAAATGGGTGCAAAACAGCCTGAATTGCAAAGTAGATAAATAATTGAACAAATGCAGAAACAAATGGTTTATGATCACTTCATTGTAAAAGGAAACTTCTGTGTAGGCTGGTCTTGAACTCACTGTAGCTATGCTGGCCTTGCATTCACAGCCCTCCTGAGTCAACCTGTTCAGTGCTGGAAGTGCTGAGTGTGGAACTCTGTTAGAAAGGCATCCTTCAATTTTATCTTTCTCCTAGTTTTCTGCAAACCAATGAGAAAGAATGTTATTTTCTTAACACTTGTCAGATATCTTTATTGTTATTTTCCTTACTGAACTCATAAATTTGATACTAAAGTCTCACAAACAACCATCTATAAAAATTTGTCTATCTACAGGTTACTTTTCTTATTTACCAGGAATAGACAGTGAATAAATTTGTTGTGGTCACATGAAATATAAATGATCACAGTAAGTTCAGTCCCCTAAAATCATTAGTTATTAGGAAACTAGATTTGCAAGGTCATGTATGTGTGTTTGTATATGTATTTTTGTAGTGATAGGATTTAAACCAGGGGCGCTGTATTTATTTATTTTTTGGCAGAATCGGGGATTGAACTCAGGTCCTTGCACTTGCCAGGGAAGCGCTTTTTCCACTGAGCCATCTCTCCAGCCCCAGGAGGATCTCTGTGATTCCATCTGTGCAGTGAGCCCCTGTAAACCCTGAACTAAAAATACAAAAAATAAAAAACAAATCCCAGAGATCAGAGATGAAATCTCACTGTTGGGCCATCAGATTTTCTGTCAGACTATCAAGAGCTTTTGAAAATTCATTTTATGTTTTAGGTTTAAAGTATCCTTTTCCTTGTTTGTTAAATATCATTTTGTAGCCCAACCTTTTGGTGCACTCCTATAATCCCACACTTAGAAGGATGAGATGGGAGGAGTTCTGGAAGTAAGACCCTGCTTTTAAAAAAAAAAAAAGCACAGGCCAGCAAAATAGCAATCTAAAGTTCCTGCTTAGGCAAACACAGGGACCACCGGGTTCTATCCTTGCCCCCTAGGGCAGTTTGAGCTGGCCATTAACAAAAAAATCAACTTTATAGGAATTCATATTTCTTCATTCTTTATGAAGAAAACAAGAGCAGGAAAATTTAACTTGCCTTTTAATATATGCAGTATTTTAGTAATTGGTAAACTAGTAGAAAGAGAAGCTTTGTTATATCAAGGCATTTAAGAAGATAGGTGTTGAGTATAAAATGAAATTTAAAATTTATCTGATTTGGAAATGACCATCCCTTCTAGCCATGTAGGTAAGTAATAGTGAATAGAGACCTGTGTCAGCTCTATGGACCCAGTGATTTTGTGGTGTCCTGGGTGTTTTGAGGTTTACAGCATACTTAGTATGGGGAACTTTCATCCTGCTTAGGGAGCTTATTTTGCTTATATTTGGATAACTAAATAGCTCAAAGAAGTTTTTGGGGGTTTTTTGAGACAAGGTCACGCTGGCCTAGAACTCTGTAGCCTAGGCTGGCTTCAAACTCACAGTGATCATCCTGTCTCAGCCTCTCAGGCATATGCCACCATATCTGGCCTTCTTGAACATATTTCTTTTTTTTTTCTTTTGGCAGAACCAGATATTGAACTCAGGCCCTTGTGCTTGCCAGGGAAGCACTTATTCAACTGAGCCATCTCCCTAGCTCCCCAAATCTGGCCTTCTCGAGATCTACTATTTCACCATACTCAACCCCTCTTTCAGAGTAGGGAATAAACTTGGGCTGTCTTGTCGTATGTAACTGTTGTATCACTGACCTATATTGTACTCTGTTTATTTATTTATTTATTTATTTATTTGAGACAAAGCCTTGTAAAGTTGCCCAGACTGAACTTGAATTTGCCATCCTCTGCCTCAGTCAAGTAGCTGGAATTACTGCACTGTGCCTGGCGCCCTATTGTTTTATCTTTACATACTCAAATTCTAGCTCATCAAAGCAGAATTCAGGTGCTGTTTCTTCCATCAAAGCATGCCCTATTTTACCAAGTAATCTCTAAACACATTCTGCCTTGAATTAGTTTTTTTTGATCTTTGTGTTTACTTTTTTTGGAATAGGTTCAGGGGAGGCTTGAACTCATTATGTAGCTCATTCATGGCAACATTAGCTTCCTGAGTACTTTTCTGGGACCGGAGTATGCCACTACACCAAGTTTTTGTTTGTGTCTTATCACCTCTACTTTCACCTTTGTAAGTTTCTTGTGAGCAGAATACTAGTCTGTTTTATCTTGGTTTTCTATTTTGTTTTGTTTTGTTTTGACAGGTTCTCACTATGTTGTTCAGCTTGGCCTTGAATCCACTATGGAGCCCAGGCTGGCCTCGATCTTGTGGCAGTTGGGCTGCAACCTCCTGAGCATTGGGATTACAGGCTTCCACTACCTTGCCTGGCTAGCCAGTTGTATTTTATTTTATTTATTTATTTTTATTTTTTTGGCGGAACTGGGGATTGAATTCAGGCCCTTCACTTGCCAGGGAAGCACTTATTCCACTGAGCCATCTCTCCAGCCCCGCCAGTTTCATTTTAACTCCCAGAGAACATCTATTGAGTGTAGTAGGGGTTCAGTAAAGAACCCAAGCCCTTTACACTGGACTACATTTCCAGCCCTATTTACTTTTTGAAACAGAGCCTCAAGTTAAGTCACTTAATTGCTTAGCCTGAGCTCAAACTTAAGATCTTCTTGTGTCTTCCAGAGTGCTGAGAGTATCAACATGGGTCACTACCTGGCTAAGGTATTATATTTATAATATATTGTATCCATTAATAATATGTCATACTGCTATAGAGTGGTTCTTTATGGACCATATCAAAAATGATATTCTAGAGGATCTATGAATTCTCTAAAGTTGTGTGTAAAATTTTTTAGGAAGAGAGTCAGTATCTATTATTTGAATATAATACATTATTTATTTATTTACTTTTTTGGTGGAACCGGATATTGAACTCAGGCCCTTGCACTTGCCAGGGAAGCACTTATTCCCCTAAGCCATCTCCCTGGCCCCTATTGTGTGAATATTAATGGCAAAACCAGTAAAAATCCAGCCAGGTATTTTGGATTATCACACCTGTAATCCCAGGAGTAGGGAGGCTGTTTCAGGAGAATTGCTATAGGTTGAGGCCAGCCTTAGCTACATAGTGAGACTCTTAAAAAAGAAGAGGAAGAAGGAATAGGAGGGGGGGGAAATGTAAAAGTCCATTGCTTTGAAGTGATATAGTACTCTGGAATACAGTTTCATTGCCATTTGGCCTTCAGAATAGTTTGTGAGGCGTTCAGATGATGTTCCAAATCATAAGAAAAACAGGCTAAGTTAAAGGCGCTGGGGAGATGGCTCAGTGAAATAAGCACTTCCCTGACAAGCGCAAGGGCCTGAGTTCAATCCCTGGTTCCGCAAAAAAAAAAAAAAAAAGAAAAAGAAAAAGAAAAGAAACTAACTTGAAGTCAGACAAGTAGTATGTAGAAAAACAAAAACTGGAATACAGGTATTTGTCCTCTTTTTTTAATTTGTCATCTTGGGTTTTTGCAACTTTAGGATACAGTTTTTAATTCAGTTAAAATTAAAAAGAAGCAACCAATGAAAGTGTGTGTGTGTGTGTGTGTGTGTGTGTGTGTGTGTGTGTGTGTGTGTGTGTGTGTGGTATTGGGGGTTGAACTCAGGACCTTGCATTGCCAGGCAAGCATTTATTCTACTGAGCTATCTCCTCGGCCTGAAAGTATTTTAAGTGTAAAGGAATATCCTGTTTTCTTGGTCACGATTTGTTTTGTGACAGTTTTGATCAGACTAGTCTTGAACTCAGTAGCCTGAGCCGGATTAAACTCAAAGTGATCCTACTGCCAAAGCCTCCCAAATTCTGGGATTATAGGCATGTACTACCACATCTGGCAGGACAGTTGATTTTTTTTTTTTTTTTTTCAAAGATAGGGTCTCCCTATGTGATTCAGACTAGTCTTAAGTTTACAATGTATTTGCAACATGCCCTCAAACTTGTAGCAGCCCGGCGTCAGCTTCATTACAGGTGTGTACCACCATTCCCAGCTGGACAGTTGAATTTATTTATGTATTTATTTTTGTGGTACTGGGGAATGAACTCAGAACCCTGTGATTATTCTACTGAGCTGTCTCTCTGGGCCCTGAGTAGTTGAATTTTAAAAGAAAAATGTTTAGCTGATATCCAGCATGTAATATGGTGAGTTGGTTCTTACAAATATTAATAAATGAGGTGACCTTTTATTAGTACACACAAGACTAAAATTGGAATTGAAAGAAATGCCAGTCTTGAACAATGCTACGATTATAGACATGTGTTCCCACATCCAGTTCATTTATGTTTTTGTGTGGTACAACTCTTTTCTGAGGAATAATTTTGGAGCAAAAAATTTACCTTATATTTGAACATATATGGCATATAAGTTTTTAGTGAGCCATCATAGAGGTTTTCCTACTTGTCATTGGGAGCGGAAGGGGCTAGCCACATTCTGTTTGGCTGTCTGTCCAGCTGTCTCATTCATATCAGGCATGTAGGTGTTGGAAACAGGTGAAAACATGTACCTTCTGTGTAATCTCAGGACTCAGGGAGGCTGAGGCAAGTTCAGTGTTGCATTGATAGAATAACAAAACAGAAACAATTGTATTATTCCTTATGTCTGTTTCTTTCTTTTGAGACAGGGTCTTGCTATAGAGTTCAGGTTGGCCTTGAACTCAGTGTGGAGCCCAGGTTGGCCTCAAACTCACTGTGATCATCCTGGCTCTCCCTCCTAAGTGCTGGGATTACAGGTGTGCACCACCATACCCAGCTAAATCTATTTCTTTCTAAACTTGGGTTGTTATGTTCATTTGAAGTAAATCAGTAAAAATAAAAATATGTTCAGCAGGGAGAAAGTATTTATGCAAGGGATAGGTTAAAAACCTTTCCAGTATGAACTGTATTTATTAGTAATCTTTGCTTGTTGGGAACAAGCATGATAGTCGTGTTCTCCAAAATATCCCAATTACCTCTCCTTTTTTTTTTTTTTTTTTTGAGACAGGATAGTTCTGTAGTTCAGGCTGGCCTTGAACTCACAGCTGCCTTAGCCTCCTGAGTGCTGGGATTACAGGCATGTGCCACCATTTCTGACCTTCAGTGACCTATTGTTATATTCCCCTATAATTTGTATAAAACTATATTAACAGAACATATTTTTTTTAATTTTTTAAAGAATAAAATAAAAATTTAGAAACTGTAGAATTTCACTAAACAAGGTAATAGAATTCAACGGTGGTTGTTACATTGTATATTATTGTCTTCAAATTAGTTGTTCAGATTATCAGATGTAAGCATGCACAGTTGGTCAAAAAATAGTTATCAAAAATTAAAAAAGAGAAGAGAACAAACTTCCACATAAACTGCTCCTTTCAGTAGACCAGCAGAAATCAACAGTACAATTAACCAGGTTAATCCTATATGTATAGTTATTTTTTTCTCTTCTGTCTTTTGCCCTTTTCCTCATCCTAGTTTTTCCTTCCCTTTGAACAGATTCTTTCCCTTTCACAGTATCTATTGTACCTTTCAGATTTTACTCTTTCAGTTCTTACACTAGCAAGACAATATATTTTCATGTGTGTGTCTGATTTGCAGTCTCTAGTTGCACCCATTTACCTGTAAAAGGCTTGCATTGAACTTTCTTTATAGCTGAGTAATACTCCACTGTATAAAAATATCACCTTTTTTATCCACTTCAGTTGATGCGCATTTGGATCATTTAACAAGATTTAGCTATTACAAATTGTGCAGGGGCTGGGGAGATGGCTCAGTGGAATAAGTGCTTCCCTGGCAAGCACAAGGGCCTGAGTTCAATCCCCAGTTCCACCAAAAAAAACAAAAAAACAAAAAAACAAATTGTGCTGTTATAAACATGGCTGCACACATATTGCTGTGGTTTGATGTTTTTAGTTCTTTTGGAGAAAAAAATACCCAAGAGAGGAAGGACTGGGCTAAATGGGACCTCTAATCCTAGCTTTTTGAGGACTAGCCACACTGATTTCCACAGCAGTTATACCAGTCCACAGTCCACATTCCCACCAACAGTGGAAGGGGTTCCTTTTTCAACACAGCTCCTCCAGCATTTGTTACTGGTTGACTTCTTGAGGTAACTATTCTTTGTAGAATGAGATGGAATCTCAGTGTTGTTTTAATTTGCATTTCTTAAATGACCAATGATGTTGGACAGTTTTTCATATATTTATTTGCCATTTGTGTTTCTTCATCAGAGAATTGTATATTCATCTCAGATGCCCATTTTTGGATTGGGTCTTTGAATTTTGGAGACCTGAATCTTTTAATTCTTTATATGTTCTGTAAAGATAGAAGTCTTCTGTCTGAGGGATGGTTGGCTAAATTTTTTTACCAATTCATAGGTTTTATTTTTACTCCATTGTAGACATGCAGAAACTTCAAAAAGATGAGATCCCAATCATTGCTTCTTTGAAGTGTTTCCTGTGCAGTTTGGGTTTTGCTCATGAGCTCTTTACCTTCTTACCTGTCAGGGATAGGTTTGTATAAAATTGAGAAGCCTAGCCATGGAATTTTGATATTTCAGAGATTATACGCAGCCTTAAAGCTTCCTACAAACTTTCCTTTTTTTTTTGTACTTAGGAATTCCTGGTTTCCTTCATTGAAGAGATGTTAACAGTGTACTTAGTTTTCTTTTCTCCAGTCAGCAGTGCTTTATTTATTTTTAAAATTGAGTGCAAAGGAAAGGTTAAAGGGTTTTTACATAACTTTAATTTGCCTGATCAACTTGTTTTGCTGTGGAAATCGCTGTATTTTTTAGAGAAAAGGTAGTCCCGATGAGTGTGTCAAAATAGAGCAGCATATCCACTAATAATGAATGTGTAGACTTTGAAATATATATATCTTTTTTTTTTTTTTTTTACTAAGCTTGTCTTTAGGTACATTTTTGAGAAATAGGAAAAAAATTACTTCAGTTTTCACTACTTTAGCTTTGTCTTATGAATTACATACTGTAATTAAGCAATGAAGTAGAGTTTGAAAATATTCTCATAGTAGTAAATATGTGAATATGTCAGTGTCTAGAAGCTCTCCTGAGATGTTGAGAAAACAGCTGTGAAGAAGCAATTGATTGTGTATGTGTTTCTGGCAGGTGCTGTTGGCAGCAGCAGTCTGCACGAAAGCAGGAAAGGCAATTGTTTCACGACAGTTTGTGGAAATGACCCGAACCCGGATTGAGGGTTTATTAGCAGCTTTCCCAAAGCTCATGAACACTGGAAAACAACATACATTTGTTGAAACAGAGAGTGTAAGATATGTCTACCAGCCTATGGAGAAACTGTACATGGTACTGATCACTACCAAAAACAGCAACATTTTAGAAGATTTGGAGACTTTAAGGCTCTTCTCAAGAGTGGTAAGTGTCTTTCTGTAGTGGGTTCTACTTTTTATTGTTTTACATGCTTTTGTGTGTGTGAAACTAGTTTTACTTTCAAATGACCTGATCCTTGTCACTTTTCAGGCTCTGTGGCTTACTGCTGCAGCTTATTTATTCAGCAGACACATATTGGGAGACCCACCTGAAAGAGAATAGAGAAATTACTTTTTTTATATCCCATTTCTTTAGTTATTCTAATTTGCCTTTGTAGTTCTGAAACTTGTTTGGTCATTTTTTTTTTTCTTAAGACTTAAAAGATACAAACACAAAACCAGAAAGATTTATGCCAAAGTCTTGCTTAAAAGATTAGTTGGGCTTAGTAGCACCCGCCTGTTACCTCAGTGCTTGGAAGGCTGAACCAGGAGGATCACTGCAAGTTCAAGGCCAGCCTGGGCTGCATACTGAACTTAAGGCCAGCCTAAGCTATATAGTGAAACCTCTTATAAATAAATAAATACATAAATGCATAAACACATAAATGAATGAATGCATATATACATAGGCAGACATACATGCTAGGAGTTTAAACGATAAGACTTAGAAACATAGCTCCTAGCCGGGCGTGGTGGCGCATGCCTGTAATCCCAGCACTCAGGAGGCTGAGGCAGGAGGATTGTTGTGAGTTCGAGACCAGCCTGAGCTACAAAGTGAGCTCGAGGCCAGCCTGAACTGCATAGTGAGACCCTGTCTCAAAAAGACAAAAAAAAAAAAAAAAAAAAGAAACATAGCTCCTAATAAATTCTAAACCTCTTTCTCATTGCCATCTGCGAATAGATTCCCGAATATTGCCGAGCCTTAGAAGAGAATGAAATATCTGAGCACTGTTTTGATTTGATTTTTGCTTTTGATGAAATTGTTGCCCTGGGATATCGGGAGAATGTTAACCTGGCACAGATCAGAACCTTCACAGAAATGGATTCTCACGAGGAGAAAGTATTCAGAGCAGTCAGAGAGGTAAATGGGGTCTTCTCTGGGACTGGCAGTTTGAACATTTTTCTCTTTTCCTTCAATAATTGATTTTCCTGTTTTTTTTTGCTAATGTAGTCTGTACTCAAAGCCACATCTGTGTGTGTGTGTGTTTTTCTATAGACTCAAGAACGTGAAGCTAAGGCTGAGATGCGGCGTAAAGCAAAAGAGTTACAACAAGCACGAAGAGATGCAGAGAGACAGGGCAAAAAGGCACCAGGATTTGGGGGATTTGGTAGCTCCGCAGTTTCTGGAGGCAGCACAGCTGCCATGATCACAGAGACCATCATTGAAACTGATAAACCAAAAGTGGCACCTGCACCAGCCAGGTATAATCCAATAATTTATTTATTTACTTATATGTATTTAGTACAGGGTCTCACTACATAAATCGGACTCGTAGTGATTCTCCTGTTTTCAGCCTCTCAAGCACCACTGGGATTATAGGCGCCACCACACTGACTCTTTTTTTGTGGAACTGGGGATTGAACTCAGGCCTTCGCATTTGTCAGGCAAACGCTTATTCTACTGAGCCATCTCCCCAACCCCAACCACACACACTCTTAATCCAGTGTTTTACCAGCAACCCTAGGATGACAGAGAAAGACAATATATGTGGACCTTGGAATGATGTCTGACTTGTAAGCAAGCTGTAAATAATGAGTGACTTGTTAAAGTCAGGTACGTTAATAAATTTGGCTATTTAAAATATGGGGACGGGCTCGGGAGATATCTCAGTTGAATAAGCGCTTGCCTGGCAAATTCAAGGGCCTGAGTTCAATCCCTGGTCCCACAAAATAAAATAAAAAAGTAATAAAATAATGGGGATGTGCCAGCCTGATAGCTCAGCAGACTAAAGCACCTGCTTAGGCAGTGCACAGCCACTGAGGCTCGATCCCTGGCATGCTGTGCTGGCCCTGCCCACAGGTGCACTGAACAGCGATTGAGACTTGGTATAGTGGCGTGTGCCTGTAATCCCGGCACTTAGGAGGCTAAAAACATAATGAGATCCTGTAGACCCTATCTTAAATACAGAAAAAATAAAAATAAAATATGGGGATAAGGCACTTGTGGTGATGCATGCTGGTAACCCCACTACTTGGAAGGCTAAGTAGGATCACAAGTTTTGAATCCTGCCTGGGCAATTTAGTGAGCCCCTGTCTCAAAAAGACTTGGACCAGGGATATACCTCAGCAGCATTAGCACCTGCCTGGCAAGTTCAAGGTCCCAAGTTTGATCCCAATACTGCCCCCCAAAATAAAATAATTAATTAAATTTAAAAAAATAAAAAGACTTGGAGCTAGGTATGGTGATACATACCTGTGATTTGGGAAGCTGAGCCAGGAGAATCATAAACTTAAGACTAGCCTAAATTCTGTTTGAAGACCCTATTTCATTTTTTTTTTCTTTTTTCTTTTTTTTTTCTGTCTTTGAGACAGGGTCTTACTATGCAGTTCAGGCTGGCCTTAAGCTCACTTTGTAGTTCAGGCTGGTCTCGAACTCACAACAATCCTCCTGCCTCCACCTCCCGAGTGCTGGGATTACAGGCGTGAACTACCATGCCCGGCTTGAAGACCCTATTTCAGTAAACCAAAAAAAGAAAAAAGCTGGAGAGCTTTTTATGTGGTGGTCACACATCTGTAACCCAGCCCTCTGGGAGGCAGAGGTAGGATTGCAGTTTGGATCCCTGCCTAGGCATTTTAATGACTTAGTGAAATCCTGTCTCAAAGTAAGAAAAGTATAGAAAGTAGCTTAGCACAAAGACCCTGTTTTGATCCACAGTACCCTCCCCCCCACCAAAAAAAATAAAAAACAGTTGGAGGATAAGGGCAGATGTGATGATTATTCCAACACTGGGAGGCTGAGGCAAGAGGATCACTGGTCATCCCTAGGCAGTTTAGGGAGGCCGTCTCAAAGGGAGTAGAGTGCATACCTGAATGTGGTGGTTTTCCTTGTGTAAAGAGAGGTCTTCTACAGATTATCCTATAACCTCAGTTTCTTATGAGAGTTACTTCATTTGGGAAAGGGAGGAAATAATTTAATAATATGGAATATTGATTTTTAAATCTAAATGTTCAAGGGGAATCCAAACTGCTTCAAATTATACGCAAAATTTTGTTCTATTACATTTGTCTGAATGGAAGGTTTCACTATGTCATGTGTGACTGTAAAACTGCACCTTTGATCTTTGGGTTCATAAAGCTTACATATTAATGACAGGTTACTGTTAGGCCATCTACTGATGTCTAGTTGTTCACCAATACTAGAAAGCTTGGGTTTTGTCCTTATTATGTTCATGTTCCTCTTTAAGAATAGCTTCAAGAAAGGTTCTTTGAAATGGGGGCAATAAATATGGATTTAAATGTTTTGAATATTTTGTTTTGTTGTGAATTTTTTAAATTTTGTATTCTTCCACATAGGCCTTCAGGCCCCAGCAAGGCTTTGAAACTTGGAGCCAAAGGAAAAGAAGTAGATAACTTTGTGGACAAATTAAAATCTGAAGGTGAAACTATCATGTCCTCTAATATGGGCAAACGTACTTCTGAGACAACCAAAGTTCATGCTCCACCTATTAATATGGAGAGGTAAGTGTTGACTTTTTTGTTAAGGACAGACCATAATAATTTTTAAATTTTTCTTTCAATTGCAAAAATTCTTTTTGCAGTAGTGTTTGTTTTGTGCTGGGGATCAGACTCAGGGCCTTGGGCAAGCTGAGCATATGACCTACTGCTGAGCTGTAATCCCAGCTTCATGTTTTGTGCCTTTTAATCTTTCCTGATTTAAAAGGTTTTTTCAGGGCCGGGGAGACGGCTCAGTGGAGTAAGTGCTTCCCTGGCAAGTGCAAGGGCCTGAGTTCAATCCCCGGTTCCATTAAAAAAATAATAATAGTAAAAATAAAAAATAAATAAAAGGTTTTTTCAGGGGATAGGGAGATAGCTCAGTAGAATAAGCGCTTGCCTGGCAAGTGCAGGGTCCTGAGTTCAATCCCTGGTACCATAAAAAAAAAGTGTTTGAGCCCAGGATCTCCTATCTCAGGCCTAAGGCATTAGTTGATGATGACATCTTTGAGAGGTAATCAAGTTCACATATTCATGACTCAGATTTCCTGTCTTGAAGTCCAGGCTTTCTTTTCTGTCTGATGGCTGAGGTCAAGTGAAAGATGAGTCTGGGACAATACTTCTGTCGGGTGTGCATAAGAGGATTGTGTTTACTCTTTATGTGTCCTGTTCTTTATGAAGTACACAGTTACATTTGGATAAATAGACTTGGCTAAAGTGCTTATGCTATTCA
>PVKA01017662.1:0-45326 GCA_004027165.1 Ctenomys sociabilis
GAGAGAGAGAGAGAGAGAGAGAGAGAGAGAGAGAGAACTGAATTCAGAGATGCTGCCATGGCCAGTCAGTCAGACTTGGTAGGCATGGTGAGTCTTGTTTTAAAAGCAGGGGGAAGCCGTGCAGGCTTTTAAACTCTGAGGATGTGTTTTAATTTTCCCTATGGAACAGATCACATTGGCCACTATATGAGGAGCGGACTGTTCAGGCAGGAGCCAGTGCAGGGAACGTGCCGGGCGCCTTCAGGGCTGCTCAAGAACAGACACTGTGGAGCTTACGAGGGTGGCAAGTGCAGGAAAAGAGAACAAGGAAGTGATCCGGGGTGTTTATTTTTCTGGCAGAAATGATGGGACTTGATGCCAGTTGCATGTAAATTGTGGAAAGAGAATATTCCAGCCTAGTTTGTGGGTTTGCACTAATGTCAGTGCCAGAGTGCTAAGGTCAAGACGGTTGAAACAAGGGTCTGTTTATTAAGAGTCCAGTCTTGGACATGTGAACTTGAAGATGCTCGCTGGACAGATGGGTGGAACTGTGGGTAGGGAGTTGGACATAGAAGTCTAGTGGTCAGGGAGAAGGTTGGACTGGGAATAAATTTGGGAGTCATTGGCCAATGCATGATACTTAAAGATAAGAACTAGGGTGGGATGAGATGACTGAGCAGTGTGTATACAGCGAAGAGGTCCAAGGGCGGAGCCCTAGGCATCCAGCAGGTGGTAAAGCTGAAAGATGGAACCAGCAAGGGATCTAAGAAGGACCTCTGCTGAGAGGGGAGGAACACTGGATATTCAGGAAGGGAGCAGGAAGCCAGCTGCAGGAGGTGTTTTCTGGAGGAGAGAGGACACCATGGGGAGAGTAAGGAGAAAGCTGAGACCCTGCAGGAGGGAACAAGGGGTGGCTGTGGAGCTTAGGGAGGCTCCGGAGAGCAGTCCAGGGTGGCACGTGACCCAGAAGAGGCTACCTAGGAGACAGCCCCTACAGGGACCTAAGTGGAAGAGCTGGCCTATAAGACAGTCTTGGATGCCAGCAGAGAAGAGGATGCAAGAGGAAAAATTGTATGAAGTGGGAGGAGGAGAAGCAAGGGGCTTCCCCCAGGTCTCAGGGAAGAATGAGTAGAGGCAGTGTTCTTTCTGAACCCCTTCCTCGGGGCGGGACAGCAGCACAATGCATCTTCTGGGCATTAACACATTTTAGAGTTAAAAGGGCACCAGTAGTAATTACACTGAAACCAGCATGATAGATGCTCCAGTAACCCCCACCCCTACCTGGAACTCCTCCTCATCTTTTCTTTCTCCCTCCTCCCCTACCCCTCTCCCTCCTTCCCTGCCCCTTTCCCTCCTCCCCCTTTTCCTCCTCCTCTTCCACTTCTTTCTCTTCCTCTTCTTCTTCCAGGGAGCCTCCCTGATAGCTCTACTCTACACAATTGCTCCTTCTCTTGCCCCTCGAGCTTGCTTCCTCTCCAGGCCAGGCCCTTGGCCCTTGATTCCCATCAGAAGTTATACATGTGGAGCAGCTAGCTGCTTGAGGTGTGGCAATCAGATAGGAAGTTTGTCATGAGAAATTTGTACCTATGATTGTTGTCGCCTTTATTTTATATAACTGAGCCGAATTCAGTATACTTATGATAGCATCACTTTCAATAATTTATTTTGCTGTATGATTTTTGAAAGAGAGAAAAGAGTGTGTTCACCTTTGGCATCGATTGGCTAGTTACACCTACTTCATGGTAGGGGCTGGACTGCTGCATATAGAATAGTGAATAGGACAGATGTCTTCATGCTCTTGTATTTATTTTAGTGAGAAATGACTGAAACATAAGCAGAGCCTCGCTGGTCCAGGATGTTCCTAGAGAGAGACAAATACTGTCTGTTACCAGCTGAGGCGTTCCAAATTAATGCAGTGCTCTGTTTCCATTACTTCTTCCTCCTTCTCCCTTGTCCTCCACCCACCCCGCCTTTGTTGTTTTATCAGTTCGTGGGAGGCTGCCTTGAATGTGAATCTGTTCCGTAATTTGCATCTGTCCAGCTGAAAACTGATTGAGAATCCCTGGATTAGGCTAAATCTAGCCATTCGCTCTGTTGCAATTTATATTGAGCTCTGCTCCCATTCATTCAAAATATCCTGGCAGATGGGTGAAGAAATTGCAATTGCAGTGGGGTCCCAGAAGTGGGAGTGCCTCACCCCATCTGGAGAAGCCTGGGCAGCTTCACATAGGAGATGGTTCTGGAGCCCAGTGTAGAAGTACGAACAGGGGATTCTCAGGAGAAAAGGCCGAGATGCATGCATTTTTTCTCTTAGAAAGTGGATTTCCGTCTTCTCAGCTCTTCCTTCTCTCCAGGCCTAGCCAAGTCCCAGGTGCTTACTCTAATATTTAATTCCCTTATTTATGTTACAATGAAGGGCTTGATTTAGGCAGGTGCTGGGCATGGAGAAAGTGTCCCTGGGATTGTCTGGATCACTAATGCCTGAGCTCGCTCCTGTGCTCTCTGACGCTGTGGAATGCCTGGTTCTCCAAGGCAGGTAGTGCAGCCACAGGTGCACCAGTAAGCTGCTCAGCTCCATGGAGGCTTACTTCTTGGTGGTTCTGATCTGGAGACAGTTTAGGTCACCCAGAAGTAACCCTTACAGGCGTGTGGCAGTTTATCGGTCCAAATCCGTGGCACTAGGATGCCTTGTCCACTAATTGTGCTGTTTTAGTATTTTATTTTCCCAGAGCCTAAGTTTTTCTTTCATAATGCTAAAGCTTTCAGTCTCCCATGCCTGTCATGATCTTCACAGTCTTTGACTACCACAGAATTAGTATAGTATTTTTCTTCTAACCTCTCCAGTAACATCAGGAATCTAACCATATTATCTGTCCTCCCTCTCTTGCAGGTTCAACTCAGCATCTGGTGGGCCCCCAAAGAACAACCCGTATTTTTCCTCCAGTGGGAATGGCATCAGTTTTTAGACTTCTTTTTTTTTGTCTCCTCCTTCCCTTTAGCCCTTAGATCGAGGCTAAGGGCTCTAGACTTCTGCACTGTGCAATAGTTTGGCATGAAGTTCGGAAAGCCAAAGCTCAGAGCAGGTCAGAACAACAAGATCAGATTCATTGATCTGTATTTATCTCACACACACACAAACACACACACACACACACACACACACAAACACACACATACACACACACCTTCCACACAACACAAGCCAAACACATACCCTCCTGTTCACACTCACTTGCTCAACTGTATAGGCACCTATATCCGTTGTTGTTAAAATAGGAGTAAGGCATTTACTTTTAGAAAGTTTGTATTGTATGATAAAACTGAACTGCATAAAATGCATATGCTTGCTTATGTTTGTGGTGATCTGTGGGACCTCGATGGCTCAGTTTTCACTGTGAAACTCCACGCATTTCCCCTGGGACATAGCAAAGGATCATGGGCTAGCATCTTCGAAGTGCCCCTCCATAAATGTGGGGCTCCAGCAATCACAAGCCTAGGGGTTTAGCTCTTCTTCCTTGACCCATTCACTCAGAAACAATCCACTTCAAGCAACGTGATTTCTGGAGATCACGAAAGAATTGTACCTACCCCTGGTTATCTGAGCAGAGCTTTTACAGCAAGTTGCTCTTAGACACAAGATGGAAAAAAGAAAAAAATGAAAGCACTAATCAAGTGAACCCTGAGTGACAAACTGTGTCTAAGGTTGTGTGTCAGTGTCAACCCAGAAGCCAGCCTCCGTGCTGCACCCAGTAGTACTGCCCCGGTCTGTCTTGTCCAGCTCTGGCTTGAATCACAATGTGGACGGCACCCTGATCACCTGTATGGAGGACACACATCTGGGAAGAGGGAGCCGCACACACTGCATGTGTTCTTTAACTCTCTTAGTCTAGGCCCACCACAGGCATTACCCTCCCTTCTTTCCCTTGAGCTTGGAGAGAGCCATAGATGCCTTCTCCTTAGACACTCCAGGCACCCAGCCCTCACCAGAGTTGGTCTGGGAAATGAAATCCATGTGCTATTCTTTAACCAACGCTAACAAGACACAATTCAAAGGATATTAACGTAAGGATATACTCTCCTTCAGGTGAAAAAAATGAACTCTGCACGTACATGACAGACTGACCTCAGTTCTAACCTGCCTTGCCAACCCTGTTGGTCACCTGGAAACTCAACCCCGCTGTGAGGGCAAGATCAGGGTGACACTAGGAGGCCTGATTCCAACAGAAATTAGAGGCTAGAGACTTGAAAGTCAACCGCATCTTGGGAGGGCTTCAAGACCAGTGCCCACGAAGTATTTCTCTTGACCTCAACACATGACGCCATTGGCCTTGCTGGCATTTCCTTCTGGAATTGTTGAAACAAAGTGTTCCTTCCAAGTTCTCTTAGGACTCATAGCTTCTCTCTTTCACTAGGCTTTGAGATTCTTCATCAGCCCTTTGGCCTCTACTTTCAGTATATCTTGTTTCCTTAGTTCTATTAATGTCACTAGTAAGAGTTATGAGGGCTCATAAAAATAATGTGAACTTAATATAAGCTTTAGGGGCTGGGGATTTGGCTCAGTGGTAGAATGCTTGCCTAGCAAGCTGGAAGCCCTGAGTTCGGTCCTTGGCACCAAAAACAAAACATAAATCTCTCCTGAAAAACAGTTTAACCAAAAAAATACAGTAATCAAAAACAAACAAACAAACAAACAAGGCAATATAAGCTTTATATACACTTACTGTAGACTTGAATTTTTATGGTGGTGGAGTAATGCCATTTCTGGCCCTTTTCTCTTGTTACTTAGTCCTCAATAACAAGGCAACCCAGAAAACCTATGTAAACTCCATTCTCAATAGAACTAGGAGAAGACTGTGTCTTATTGTATACACAAAGGCAGAAATCAGATGGAGGAAGGGTGAATGCCTGGGCAGAATAAGGGAAAGTCATGTCAAAATGATTGCCAAACGAGGTATAAGTAAGAAGCAAACCATGTTTCCCAACAGACTCTCGAAAGTTTCAGGAATTGGACTTAATAAGCATTTGATAGTATCAAAGGTGGTGCTGGAAAAAGATGAAACCAAAGGACTGATGTACTGAGCATCTCTAATCTGGCCCTATAACTTCAGGGCCCACAGCAGCTCTGTAGGAGACCAGAGACATTTCCTCTGGGGAAACTTATGGACCATGCAAAAGGATTGTGGGTAGGAGGGCTCTAATGAAAAGGGAGGGTTAAGTAAAACCCACATGCCCCATGAGTGACAACAAGGAGGCTCAAATCCGGAACCAGGGAGCAACACTTCGGGAGGGTCCCTTGGAGAAGCAGAGTTCCCTTAAAGGCCTTCTGAGGTACCAAGGGGAATTAATCTATAATTAATGCCCTTTGGTAAAGAGCTTCCAATCAACTTTTAGGACTTGATGGGGAATGGGAATAGTCTCAAGAAGAAAAATCAAAACAAAGGTAAAAAGAAAATAAGAATAATATTCTAAGGGAGATAATAAAGGCTAGTATATAGTTCAAAGATAAGAACAATATATCCAAATTTAAAAAATAAGAAAATGTTGGAGAAAGTAAGTTTGATTTGATTTATTCATTTTTTTTCATGAAAAAATGAAAGTTGGTATCAGAGGAAATTTATGAAAGGAAAAAAATGACATAGGATATATTACACAAGATTAAAGACTTTGGGCTGGCAAGATAGCTCAGCGGTCTAAAGCGCCTCTCAGGGACCGCGGTTCGAGCCGCAGCACCACATGCCATGCCAGCCCCTCCCCCCAAGGCGGGCTGAGCTGACCCCCCCCCGCAAAAAAAGAATCCGTGATGTGTAGTGAGACACTGTAATAAATAAATGAATTAAAAAAGAAAAGATTAAAGATTTTGAAAAGTGAAGAGGAGTCTAGGAGACTCCTAACAAGAGATCTAGGGTGCAAAGTTAAAACAGAGAGGGACACGTATCTTTTGATGAAATTTCAGTATCAGGGAACAGATAAGATTCTACAACTTTCAGAGAGACATTGAATACACAAATGATAAAAGATCTGGACAGCATCTATCACTGTTGGAACCCAGAAAACCCAGTGACAAAGTATTTGAGAGAAATTCTGAGTGAAAATTATTTTAATTCCAAACTCTTGTCAGTGGAGGCGCAATGGGGATGTTCTCAGAGACGCAGAGTCTCAAAAAATTGAGCTCCTGATGCATTTGTTAGGAACCTCTGGGGAAAGGTAAGCTACAACCGGGGGCTTAACCACCATGGACTCCCAAAAGGTAGGTACCCAATGCAGGAGAGGAACTCATGAAACCCTTGAGACAAAAAGTAAGGAAGGTCAAGACTGGTGAGATCGCTCAGCGGCATGAGCACTTGTCTTGTGGCAAGTACAGGATTTTGAGTTTGAAGCCTGGTACAAAAAAGAAAGGAAGGTCTTAGCTTACAGGCCACTCTCCCACTGGGTACAAGTACTGTAAGCCCGGAATCCCAGTGCTCGGGAAAGCTGAGGCAGGAGAACTGCAAGTTGCAGCCCAGCCTGGACCCCTGAGTAACTTTTTAAAATTCATTTTGTTTTTAAATTAATTTTGAGGAACAAATAGCAGTGAGTCAGTTTCAAAATAGATTGGTGGGGCAGTTACAATAATTCATACATTGCATATTGTTGTCTTTGGAGTAGTTGTTCATAGTACAAGATGCAGATATGATATCCTGTCCACAAATACTATTAGTACAAATCTTCTCATTGAATTAACAGAAAGTAGCTATATATGTATCCTAACTATACAAAATGGTCCTTCATTTGTATCCCCCTTTTTTGTTTAGTTTTGTCAGAGATGGGCATACCATTGCCATTGAAATATTGTAGGTGTGTGAATTCAGCAAAATAATCCAATATAGTCCAGTAGTCCATAATAGTAGTGGGTTATCCGTAGGACATCTTTAGCTCAGCATATTAATATGGCTTTACTTTTTGTACCTCATTTTTATACTTTTCTGCTGGATGATTAAGACTATGATAAAGCAAGACCTATATAACAAGAAATGTAACTTTTATATCTGAAAAGGTCAGTCAGGTCCCCTCAGGATTTATCCTGAAACCCTGTACTGCAGTTTGTAGATCCTTTGTCAGTGTCAGCCATGTGGCTGAGTCACAGCCATTGCTTGACCAATTTGCTCTCTGTGAAAGCCTGAGAGAATGTTTTCTCTCCACGTGACTCTCCTTAGGCACACTCTACATCATCAGTCACTTTCCTCTGTGACCCCATGATCTCCTTATGTATTTATTTTTTATTTTATTTTATTGAAGTACAAATATCAATGAGATAGTATTAAGATATCTTGACAAGATGGATTTGATAAATTAATACATTACAAACTTTTCATAATGTTTTGGTATCATAGGAGGTGTTTACATGATATTATATTTACAGACATTATTATAGTGTATGTCTCTTATCAGTAAATAAAGAGTTTAGCTGTTTGTGTATCTTATTTTTATACCTGAATTACATCAAAGATTCAATAATTAATACTTTCTACCTTGTTATTGTCCTAGTGGTTGTCCATAGTACTAGAAGCCGACATAATATCCTGTCCAACCACCACTAGTGCAAATCTTGCCTCTCATAGAATTATGTAGAAGCACGGCGTTATCTATCCCAACTGTACTGTCCATACACACACATCATGATTCTTCCTTTCTATACCCCTTCCTTTGTCTAGACCTGTCAGAGATGGGCACTCCATTGTCATTCAACTAATTTAGGTGCCTGAACTCGATGACACAATCCAACATAGTCCAGCATCCCACAACCATAGTGAGTTATCCAAAGAAGTTGTCGACCATAGCCATTTACAGCTCAACTTATTATTATGGCCCCGCGGTGTACACTTCATTTTTATACTTTTCTGCTGGACGGTTAAGACCTAGATAGAGCAAGATCTATATACCAACACATGTACTTTTTGTTTCTTATGAGGTCAGTGAAGTCCCCTCAGGGTTTATCTTGTAGTCCTGTACCTTATTCTGTAGATCCTTTGTCTGTGTCACCCATGTGGATGAGTCACATCCAAAGCTTGACCAATGACAACTGAATAACTTAATGAGGCCCTGTCTTAAAGAAAAAAAAAGTTGGGTGTATAGCTCAGTGTGAAAGAAAGCCCTGGGTTCATTTGCAACCTCTTCTTTGACGGGGTTGAGGAGGCTGAAGAAAAGGGAAAAGGTGGATTATTCCCAAAGTTGACTCTGGTAAATTGTTCTCTGGGTTGTTTTATAGCAGTCAGTAAATATGGGAAGATATAGCTGTCAATTGAAATTAAAAAAATGAAACAATTGTCATTAACTGAGCAGTGAATAATTGTTAGTGGTCACAGTAAGTAAAAGCTCATATAGGGATTTAAGCAGCAACGGTGACTACAGTGGAAAGATGCAGGGGGAAAGAAAGGTGTGAAGAGAGAGGAAGTCCCTTGTTCATCATCACAGGATGTCAGAAGCTAACATCTGAGACCTGACTCAGGAACCCAGAGTTGCCTCAGCGTCTGGAGATAAACACCAGAATAAAGAGCAAAGGAACTGGAGGGGCTGCTTGTGAGAAGCAGCAGGGGCTGGGGGGGGGTGTGATGGTGTAGGGAGGGCTGCCTTGTTTGTGCACCTTGTACGCATTATTTGATTTTTCATTATGCACATGGATTTATTTCATGCAAATGAATGTTTACTTTAAACACTGTGCATGGAAACCGTCTAGGAGATGTTTGGCACATAGCGGGTGTTAGAAATGCTTATTTTGCATTGTTTTTAGCTGCTGTCCACACAGCTATAGCACAGGGCCCAGGCCCTCATCTCCGGCCCTCTGAGAATCAGATTCTCTAAAGCCTTTAATTCTTTTCCCTTAAAAAAAAAAAAAAAAACGGCACCAATGCACAATACCTTTCCGACACCCACTCTGCTCTCCTCTCAGGGAATTCCAGGGACATTTGTGGAATGGTGTGAAGAGGCACCTTGAGTGGTTTTCCTTCTGCTGCAGGTCCTGGGGTCTGGGGAGCTCTGCAAACCCCAAGTTCCTCTCTGTGTTCCTTCTAGTCATCCCCATCCCCACCTTAATCGTTTAGTGTGTATTCCCTGAAAACTTCTTCTTTAGGATAGCCCAGTGGGCAAGTCATCTGCATTGGCTGCCCCCATTCTAATTTCTAAGCCTGGCCATTAAGTGATAGTTACTACAGAAGTTAATGAGGTTCTTAATGGAGCCATGAGAGCACATAAGAGGGACATCAAGCCCAGTCCCAAGGGTCAGACAAGTGACAGCTGCTCTTAGAATCTTTTTTCAAGTCTCAAGCATCCTCCAGTCTCCTTCCCTTAACAATTCCATTTGAAAGTCTTAAAAGTAATGATAGCCCTTGTGTGTTTTAAGCAACAAGGTTATTTTGGTGTATGTAGAAGCTAAGGTTCAGAGTGATTCAGTAGGTTGGCTGGTGAGGGAACTCAATTCAGTATTTTCTCACCCACTTTTCTTCTTGCTTCTTTGTTTCTAGCAACATAGCCTCCTGTGAACTAACTCTGTTGGAACTTACATCATACATAAGGTTGATGGTTAGCAAATTTTCAGATAGCTAAGTCATTTTCCAGTATTAAGCCATTGTCACAAGAAGTGGAGGACCAGGACTGAGGACTGGCAGGGAGAGAGTGTGGACTCTTACATGGGGAAAGGAGAGTTTCCTAAAACAAAAATCTGACTCCCACAATCCTTTTGGCAGGACTTCGGATACTCCTTCACACCTCCCCTTTGGGGGAAGGCATCCTTGGTTTTGTGTTATTTGTTCCTTAGAATAGCAGGGTTTGCCAGTGATATCAAATACATATTTACCCATTTCTCCTCAGTTACAGAATCTCACTTTCAGTTTAACATGACTCCATTTAGAATATGTAACTTAGTTCTGGCCAAAGAGGATGCAGGAAAACAGTGCTGTGTGTGATTTCTGGAGGCATAAGATAGATTATGAGGTTAGCAGAGCAATGGAGTGGAGGGAACTGAGCCCTTCATAACATTCTGGATGGTACAGGTGCCAGCAAAACCCTAGAATGTCCACTACTTCAGAAAGAAGTGAATTACAGGAGAGGTAAGTGAACTTCTATTAAAAGCTGTTATTTTGGGTGTTCTCACATATAGCCAATCCTACTCATAATTGAAATATTAAAAATGAAGTAATTCCATTATTTGAGGAGTTTTTTTTTTTTTTTTGCAACAGAACTTGAACTCAGAACCTTGCACTTGCCAGGTGTCATTACCAAGCTGTATAAGCAACCTAGATATTCTTGACGTCAGGTAATTTTCATCATGAATGGTAATAGTCATCCATTCTTTCACCCAGCCATCTTTCTATTTATTTACTCAATTACTTAGTAGACATTTATTGAACATTTTCTCTGCACCAAGCTTGCTAGGTGCTGAGTTACACAGACAGACAATCATATTTTCTGTCCTTCCAAAGCTAAGTAGCTGAAAGAAGGAAGAATTTGCCACAAGGAAAGTTTCCCTTCCACAACCAAACTGCCCTGACATTACTTAAAGGAGAAGGTGAAAATGGGCTTAGTGGCATCAGTCTCATAAATGAAACATTTACTGTTGGCTTCCTTTTACAAAGAGACGAAAAGCCTTCAAGAAGCCAAGGTAGCTTATATATATTTTCCAGGACTGTACCTTTCAAATAAATGTTTGAAAGTTCATACTATCAGCCAGGACCCAGACAGAAGACAGAAATGATGTCGTTTGTTTTAACAGGAATGATTTAACATAAATAAATCTTTACTAAGAAATTGAAATGGCGTTAAAAAATATCTGGAAGATGGTACACAAGTAGGAACAGCAGGAATCAGCTACCACACAGAGGAACAGGTGGAATGGTTGACGTGTAAAAGGCAGCAGGAGCAGTTTGAGGAGCTGACCACATGAATGTGGGCTGTTTAGGTGGTCTTGGTTTCTGAGGTGAGAGAAAGGCCCTGTGGGGTAAGGATTCATACTTCTAAAGAGGACTTCTGTGAAGCTAGTCTTGGAAGTGTCTAGAAGCTAGGAAACTGGATGTCACAACCGCTCTTGGAAAACAACTGCCATTGCACTGTGGATGCTGACAAGATCAGGAATCAGAGAGGGCCGAGCAGCTCCTCTTCCTCCTCCACCCTGACTCTCCTTCTAGTGCCCCATGTTGGCAGAGCCTAACAGGAAGCAGCAGGCACAGCAGGGATGGTTTGTCGAGTTTCAGGATCATTGCGAATAGGCTGGAAGCCAAGGAACCGGCTTAGGCACTAGAGGACCCTCCGTCACAGACACAGAGTGAAGGCCTAACTCTGGTGCGGTGGAGGTGTTTGGAGACAGGATCTCTTGGAGGCAATCGGGGTTGAATGGGGTCATGAGACTGGGGCTCTCTTGATGGGTCAGTGGCGTTATAAGAAGAGACATCCAAAAGCTTACTCTCTCCTCCAAAGAGAAGGTCATGACAGCATCCAGTAACGTGGTGGCCACCTGCAAGACAAGAGGAGAGATCTCAGGATGAAATCTCTCTGGCACACTGCTCTTGGTTGTCCCAACCATTAGAACTGTGATAAATACATTTCTACTCCTTGAGTCACCGCGTAGATGGAGTTTTGCTACTGCGGCTTTGGGAGAGTAAGATGTATCTCAAAGACCTTGACAGGAAAACTTTTCAGGTTAATGAGATGTCCAGAACTTGTGCCATAGAGAAGTTACCACTCTGAAAGGTAGCTTCTGAGATTCCCCTTACCATTAGCCACAGAGAAGAGTATATGTACCTTCCTGGATATAAAATCCTTGGGTGAAGCACTTTGTGTATGTTTCCCTTCTTCATTCTTTAGAAATTGCCTATTGTCCTTCAGGAATCACCCTGGAAGCCGGGGGGGCTGGGCGAGGGAAGATCAGAAACGATTAATCAACAGACAAGTCTTCTTCTTGCTGCCTCATAAAGTCTTAAGGCTTAGCTTCAGCAGTTTATTAAATTACCAGAACGCTAAGAAAAATAGCTTTAATAACACATTTCTGCCTATCTATTATTTTTTATAACCCAGAGTGGAGAATTAAAAGGCTCCCTACCATTTAAAATAGCATTTTAAAAATTAAAGTGAACATGTTTGAGGGTTTTTTTTAAACTCAAAAAAAAAAAAAAATCCACTGATTCAGGTTGTGATTTCTCTAAGCCAAAATTTTATGGCTACATCTTTGTCTGGTGTAAAGGAAGGATGTGAAATGGCTTTTCCTTGAAAGGTTTTGAGGAGTATTAATTAGAACAGGTGGATGGGCAGGTCACTTTGTACTCTCACATGATTTAGTGTTCCAAGCACTATTTTGGAGAATTATAATGTTGAAGACGCTGAGATAGAGTTATTATCAAGGAGACCAGCTGGCCACCCAGATGGGACCTCATGGTGAGCAGAACCCGTAGCAAAGTGCTCGCAGTTCAGGTTCTGTTTCTAAGCTGTGAAAAATTCAAGAACTTTATCATGTCCTTAGAAATGGCTAAATTCATAGGCTGATGTACAAAGCTATTCTAAGTCTTTTTTTTCTTTTTTAATTAATTAAATTTATCTGTACATTTTAGATATACGTAATGATCGCATTCATCATAGGGAATTTGTGCCTGTGCATGATTTACTTTGATTCTTTTGTTCCCATTCCCCTCCTCTCTCCCTTCAATCTTTCTTCCCCTCCTTGTTCATAAAAGCTTTGTTTCTTTTTTTTCTTCTTTACTCCCCACCCCGTCCCCTACTTTCCTCCTTCCTCCCTTGTTGTATTTCCCATTTGAACATTTTCTTCCTACTTCACAATATCTCTGATGTCTCTTGGTCCTTCTTTTCATGTTCTGTTTCTCACACAAGACAGAATGTGCATCTGACTTATTTCACTTAAGAGTATGATTGCGAGATGTGTCCGTTTAGCTAGAAATGTCTCAAGTCCACCTCTAATTATAGCAGAGTGGTTCTCCACTGTATTAAAAAAAAAAAAAAAAAAAACATCTTCTTTAATCCACTCATCAGTTAATGAGCATTTGGACTCTTTCCAAGGTTTAGCTGTTACAAATTGTGCTGTAATAACCGCGGAAGTGCGTTCGACACTGTGGTATGTTCTTAATTCTTTTGGGAAGATAACAAAAAGAGCAATAGCTGGGTCCAATGAAACTTCTAGCTCTAGTTTTTTGAGGAGAATCCACATTGATTTTCACAGTGGTTGCACCAGTCTTCACTCCCACTAACAGTAGTGAAGTATTTACTCTCCCTTTACAGCCCACCAGCATCTGTTATTGGACATTCTTTATTTTTATTTTTATTTTTTGCAGAACCGGGAATTGAACTTGCCAAGGAAGTGCTTATCCCACTGAACCATCTCCCCGGCCCCCTGAAAGGCATTCTTGCACAGCGAAAGAAAACACCAGCAGAGTGAAGAGACTATCCATACAGTGGGAAAAAATATTTTGCCAGCTGTTTCTCAGAACAGCTCAGAAAACCCATTAGATCCCCAAATGGAATTTTAACATTGTCGCAATTTGCATCTCTCAAGTGACCAGTGATACTGAATATTTTTTCATGTACCTATTTACCATTCATACTTCTTTATCTGAGACACGTTCTTTTCAGAAGTTCATTGTTGGACTGGGTCTTTCAATTTGGGGCTCTAATGATTTTTCTGAGCTCTTTATATATTCTGGATATTAGGTCTTTGTCTGAGGAACAGCTGGAAAAATATTTTTCCCACTATATGAGTAGTCTCTTCACTCTGTTCGTGATTCCTTTAGCTGTGCGAAAGCTTTTTAGTAAGATAAGATCCCAGAGGTTGATTCTTTGTGATATTTTCTGTGCAATCAATGTTTTGTTTATTAAATCCCTGGCCACAGCTAGGGTTATATCTCAGTGTCACAGTGCCTGCCTAGCAAGCACAGCAAGCAAGCCCAAGCTTGATTCCTGGAAGAAAAAAATTAAAAAAGTCCCAAACTATAATTTTCCCTACACGTATGTCTTCAAGAGTTCTGCTACAGTTAGTGTTTATATTTTTTGATCAGTTTTTCATGTCTGTATGTTGCAATCTGAGCAACAACTTTGAAGATAACAATACACAATATAATAACCATTGTGGATTTTCTATAATTTTGTTTTGAAATTCTGTATAGTTTCATTTTTTTTCTCTTTAATAAAAAATTAGTTCTACCTATTTTCTCTTCCAACAGATTTGGTGTCTCTATTGCAATATTCAGGTCTTTGATTCACTTTGATTTTAGTTTTAGGAAAGACATGTAGGTCTACTTTTAATCTTTGGGGTATGGAAAGCCAATTTTTTCACCACCATTTATTAAAAGCTTATTTTTCCTCCAGTGAAGGTGTTTGCCCCCTTTGTCAAAGATAAGGTGATTAAGGGTCTGGACTTGTTTCTGCTTCTTCTAATCTATTCCACTGATCCTGATGTCTAGTTTTGTTTTGTTGCCAGTACCATGCTGTTTTTTTCACAACGGCTTTATAGTATAATTTTGAATTGGGGATTGTTGTGCCTCCTGACTTGCCTTTGTTGCCCAGGTGTGCTTTTGCTATTCTAGGTGTCTTTTGGTTCCAAATGAATTTTAGGCTTTTTCCTTAATCCTATTATGTATGCTATTGGTATTTTAATTGAAATTGCATTAAATTTACAGATTTAACAACTTTGGGAGTACATCCATTTTCACTCTATTGGTTCTTCCTACCCAAGAACAAAGGGTACCATTCCATTTTCTGATATCCTCTTCAGTGTCCTTTTTTAGAGTGCTGTAATTTGTATTATTTTTTTTTTTCCAGAACCAGGGACTGAACTCAGGCCTTGCGCTTGCCAGGGAAGAGCTTATTCTGCTGAGCCATCTCCCTGGCCCCGAGTGCTGTAATTTTTAATGTAAACATCTTTCACTTCCTTTGTTAGATTGGTTCTTAAGTATTTCATTTTTTCCAATGCTATTGTAAAAGGTGTCTTTTCCTCTAATTTCTCTCTCAGTGAGTTTATTATTTGTGTACAGAGATACTGTCGAATTTTGAGTATCGGCTTTCTATTTTGCTACATAACTGAACTTAATTATTAAATCTAGAAGTCTTTTGGTGGAGTTTTTTGGGGTCTTCTATGTAGAGTAACTCATTACCAGCAAATAATAATAAATTTACTTCTTCCTTTTCAATCTTTATTCTTTTTATTCTTTCTCTTGTCTAATTGATCTAGCTAATGTTTCCAGAACTATACTGAGGGAGCCGGGTGTGGTGGTGCAGGCCCGTAATCCCTGCACTTGGGAGGCTGATGCAGGAGGATTGTTGTGAGTTCGAGACCAGCCTGAGCTACAAAGTAAGCTTAAGGCCAGCCTGAACTGCATAGTGAGACCCTGTCTCAAAAAGACAAAAAAAAAAAATAAAAAATAAAAAATAAAAAAAACAAAACTATATTGAATAGGAGTGATGATAATGGACATTCTTGTCTTGTTCCTGACCTTAGCATAAAAACTTTAAGTTTTTTTTTTTTTGCCATTTAATATGGCTATTTATTTATCATAGATGGATTTTATCAGATTGAGACAAAGACCACCTATTCCAGTTTTATGTAGCATTTTTATCATGAATGCACATTGGACTTTTTTTTTTTTAATTTTAGGGAAGGGTCTACAGGGTATTCAGAGTCTCACTCTAGATCAGACTCATAGTGATCCACCTGTTTACAGCCTCCCAAGAGCTAGGATTACAGACGAGTGCCACAACACCCAGTGTGATGTTGGACTTTGTCAAACATTTGCATCTATTGATATGATCATGTTATTTTTGTGCTTGGCACTGTTGATATAGTGTATTACATTTATTATCTTGCATGCGTTCAAATGTCCTTGCATCTCTGGGATGAATCCTGCTTGGTCATGGTGTATAGTTTTCTTGAGGATTTGATGCATTCTGTTTGCTAATATCTTACTGAGAATTTTTGCACTGATGTTCATTACAGAGATCGAACTCTAGGTCTTTTCTGGTTGGATGCTTTTCTGGTTTTGGTTTCAACAGAAAGCTTGCTTCTAGGAATGGCTGTGGGAGTACTGCTAGGAATAACCTTGGGAGTAGTGATTCTCTTTCAATTTCACTAAAGAGTTTCATCAGTAGCAGCCCTAGAGGTTCTCTAAATTTCTTGTAGAATTCAGCAGTGAATCTCTTAGGACCTCAGCTATTCCTTGATAAGTTTCTAATTACATCTTCAACTTCTTTGACCCATATTATGCCATTCATAACCCAAAGACTTTATATCTTCTTGATTCAACTTTGGTAAATCACATGTACCTAGTAATCTGTCCATTTCTTCTGTGTTTTCCATGGTTTTTGAGTGCAGGTTGTCGTAGTAGATATTGATGACCTTCTGGATTCCTACATCTGTCATGATTTCACCATTTTTATTATTTTTTGTTTTGTACCAGGGATCAAACTCAAGACCTTGTGCTTACCAGGCAGATTCTTATGCTGCTGTGCTATCTCCCCAGAACCATTTTCATCCTTAATTGCATCCTTATTTTATTTTTTTGTGGAATGGGGGATTGAACTCAGGCCCTTGCGCTTGTCAGGGAACGCTTATTCCACTGAGCCATCTCCTCCGCCCTGCATTCTTATTTTAGACAAATATTTGAGTTAGTCATTTCCATTTCAACTTTGAAAAAGAAAAACCTTTCATTTACTTATTTATTTGATACAGTCTCACTATGCAGGTCAGACTTGTAGTGATCCTCCTGTCTCAGCCTTCCCAGTGCTAGGATTACAGGCATGCGCCAACACCTCTGGTTTCAGTGGCCATCTCAGCAAGGAGCTGGCAATGCATGTGACACCAAGGATCGTACCTGGGTCTTTGCACTTGCCAGGCAGTTCCTTAGACCACTGAGCTATCTTTCCAGCCCTCATTTCAATTTTTTGATAAGGTTAACTAAGGTTTTATCAGTTTCATTTAATCTTTTGAAAATACGAACTCTTTGATTCATTGATTTTTGTATTGTTTTCTTAGTCTCAATTCCATTAATTTCTTCTCTGACCTCTATAGTTTTTTCTCTCATATAAGCTTTGACCCTCACTGATTCTTTGGGTTCAACATCAGGTTGTTTATTTGAGCTTGCTCTGTTTTCCTGTTGTGAGAATTAGTCACTGTAAATTTCCCTTATAGAACTTGTTGTCATTGTGTCCCGTAAGTATGTTGTTTTGGCATTACCATTTAATTGTACAAACTGTCTAATTTCTTCTTTAATTTCATCTGTGACCCATTGGTGGTTCAGTAGGGTGTTATTTTATTTCCATGAATTCATAAGTTTTGTGATTTCTTTTGCTATTGGTTTCCAATTTCACTTCATTATCATCTAATAATAATATTAAAGCCCCTTCAAGCAGGCAAAGGAGCCAGGGTTTCGATCCTGGGGCTTCAGTCCCAGGGCCTGCCATGCCAGCTTTGTCCCCCAGAGCTCTCTGAGACAGTGACACTGGGCGTGGTGGCCTACCTCTGTAATCCCAGCTCTTGGGAGCCTGTAAACAGGCAGATCACTACGAGTCTGATCTAGTAGTGAAACCCTGAATGCCCTGTAGACCCTTCCCTAAAATACGAGGAAAAAATGCATGGGACAATTTAATTCTTTTGCATTTACTTACGTGTGTCCTCTAAGATAGTGTGTAGTCTGTTTGGAGAATGTCCTGTGTACAGCAGAGAAGAAAGTTTATTTTTGTTTTTATTTACATTTTGTGTTTAGGGCAGGGTCTACAGGGTCACACTGCATAGATGGACTGTAATAATAATCCTCCTGTTTACAGCCTCCCAAATGCTGGGATTACAGGCACCCACCACCACACCCAGTCCCAATCAGCGTCTCAGTGTGTCCTGGGGACAGGGCTGGCACAGCATACCTGGGGCTCTTAACTCCTGGCCCTTGCATCTGCCTAAGCAGGTGCTTTAATCTGCTGAGCTATTTGGCCAGCCCAAAATGAAAGTGTATTATATATATATATATATATATATATATATATATATATATATATATATATATTTTTTTTTTTTTTAAAGAGAGTACAAAATAGTACTAAATCATAAAAAATTACAAGTGTTACAGAATTTCACTTAACAAAATAATATGAGTTTCACATTATTTGTTGTAATGTACAGTGATGTGTGTCCTCTGTGTTCACAGGTCGGCTACTCTGTGGACATATACTGAGTCCATTTGTTCACAGGTTTGGTTGAGATATGATATTTATTTGCTGATTATTTTTGTCTGGCTGTTCTATTTGTGACAGTGTACTATGGAGGTCCCCCCATTGCAATTGTGTCAGTGCTTATTTTATTTTTCATATCCTTTAGTATTGGTCTTGTATACCAGAATTTGGTATGATTATATTTTAATAATATATATTATGGATTACTATCTTTTAGGAGCTTTCCCTTAACTAGAATGCAGTGACCTTCTTTGTCTCTCTTAATCAGGCTTGGCTTGATGTTCACTTTATCTGCAAACAAAAGAGGTACCATGGCTTTTCTCTGAGTTCCTGTCACATGAAGTATTGTTTTCCATTCTGTACCTTTCACTCTGTGAATTTCTTTTTGAGCTAAATGTGTTTCTTATACAAAGTATATTGTTAAATCTTGCTTCTTTTTCTAGTCTGTTACTCTGTTTCTTTTGATTGGTTGTCTCCCTAGTGGGGTGTTCATGGGATTGAGTGCTCTCTTCACTGGGATCTATGGAACTGTAGTCTTTTTAATTTCTTTCTAGAGTAATTTACAGAACATTTTTCAGTCCTGGTTTGGTGGTAATGTGTTTTTTCAAATTGTTCTGTCATGAAAGTATCTTATTTCACCATTGATTTTGAAAAATGGTTTTGTGGGGTAAACCAATCTGGGTGGAAGGTTTTATTTTTTTAATTTTAGGACTTGAAATACTCTACTCCAAGCTCTGTTTGACATAAGCATTTGTGCTGAGAAATCTGCTGATCCTAACAGGCTCTCTCTTTTTTAAAAAAAAATTTTCAGGCACTCTTTTATAGGGTATCTGTTTCTTTTCCTTTACAGCTTTATTATTCAGGTGCTGAATTTCTGGAATCTTGACTATCATATGCCTTGGTACACCAATTATCCTTTAGTCTTGGATAATTTGGGTTCTATGTGCTTTATTTATTTTTGTATCAAATTCTTTCTAAGTTCTTGGGAACTTTTCGTCATTACTTCTCCGAACAGGATTTTTCTTATGCTGCTTGTACTGTCTCCCGCGTTTTGAGTGGGCTCGGAGCAATCTTATGCTATTCTTCTTTGTTTCATCTTATAGCTGTTGGACTGATTTTTCATGGTACCTTGCTTTCTTTTTATGCTTTCTGTCTGCAATTCCATCTTCAAAATCTGATATTTTGTCTTCACATTGGTTTATGTGCATATGTTTTCAATAACTTTTTGAACCTACTGGATATCTGTTTGAATCTGTTTAGTGTATTCAGTTTCTTTCCTATGTTGGGGATTTATAGTTCCCGACATTTTTCTACATTCCTCTATTTTCCATCTGTGTCTATTCTAAACTCATGGGACACAACTTTCATTATGATCGTCCTATTTCTGTTTACCTGAGAGATTATTTCTGATGTGTTTTTCTCTACAGCCTTATTCATCTGTCTGGTTACTTCTGCTGCTACCATTTCAGAACATTTAAGCAGGGGCTTCTGATTTCCGCCACCTCATTGTACTCTAGACTTGCCCTGGGTTGGCTGGATGTCTACGGTTGCATTTTGCTTCTGTGTCTTGTCATTTTGTATTTTTTTAAAAATTGTTTTCCATGTCAATGCTTGTAAATTGTTTATGGTTGGTGGCTTTATCACTCTTTGAGGTCTCCCTAGGAAGTGACTGTTCCTGAGAGGTGCCTTCTAGGTGCAGTTAGCTTTATGTATTACTTGGAGGGTCTCACTATGCAGCCCAGACTCAGTGTGCCCCAAGAGCAGGGCTGGTGTGGTGCATGAGACCAGGGATCAAAACCTGGTCTCTGTGCTTGCCAAATCGAGTGCTTAGTCTGCTGAGCTATCTCGCTGGCCCATAACTAGCTCTTGGCCTCTGATTTCTCCCCTATCTTTCCAATTTATTAGGGATGAGAAGTTGCTCTCTATTTGGCCTACGACCTAGTCCTTTGGTACTAAACTATGGTAATAATTATGACCTCAAACAGTCACAGTGCTGTCACACCAGAAAGAGTAACTGGCTGCAACAAGCATGACACCTTGGGCAAATTCGTATAATTGGCAACAGCAGTGCAAACCTCTTATTGTCTCACTAGTGTGAGAATCTGGAAGAGCAAACAAAATCTAAAAGGTACAATAGATACTGTAAAATGGAAAGAATTTGTTCAATGGGAAAGAAAAAGTAGGATGAGGAAAAGGACAAAGAAAAGGGAGAAGATAGATTTATATATATATATGCAGGATAACTCGGATACTCGTACTTCTGATTTCTGATGGTCTTCTGAAAGGAGTTCATGCTTACAATTGTTTTCTTTTTATTCTTATTTTTTTTCTTTTTATTTTCTTATAATTTTTTTTTGCTTAGTTGTTTGGTTTATTTATTTATTTATTTTGCTTGTGTTTTGAAAGCGTTTTCTTCTTTCCCATAATTTTATTGAAGAACAAATAGCAATGAGGCACTTTCAAATCAAACTAGTAGAATGGTTTCAATAATTAATCCATTGCACATTGTTTTCTTAGTGGTTATTTGTTGTACAAGGTGCAGACCTGACATTCTATTTACAAGCACTATTAGAGCAGATCCCTCTATTCATTGAATTGAGAGAATATAGCTGTATACCTATGTTTTTTTAAAGCTGATTTATAGTACAGTTTCAATAATTAACGCTTTTCACATTGTTATCTTCCTAGTGGTTATCCACAGTACAAGAAGCAGACAGGATATCCTGTCCAAACACTGTTAGCGCAAATCTTTCTTCTCATAGAATTATGTGAACGTAGCTGCATATTTATCCTAACTGTTCTGTATATACAAATACAGAATGGTCCTTCCTTTGTATCCCCCTTTTTTGTTGTTTAGTCCTGTCAGAGATGGGAATTCTATTGGCATTCAGTTATTATAAGTGCTTGAATTCAGTGAAACACTCCAACACAACCCAGCAGTCCACTGTAGTAGTTAGTGGGTTATCCACAGAAGTTGTTGACTGGAGCCATTTATAGCTCAGCAGTTTTCTCATAACTTTTCAGATATTTCATTTTGTCTGTGTTTTAAAACCGACTTTGCACATTTATATCTGGAAACCTAAACAACTAATTTGAAGATACAACACTCATTGCAATACAGCACTCATTGTTGAATTCCTATTACTTTGTTTAGTGAAATTTTGTATCATTTCTAATGCTGTTTCTTCTAGTTACTATTTTGTATTCTTTAAAACAATTAGCAATAACAATAGTAAGCCGGGCGTGGTGGTGCATGCCTATAATCCCAGCACTCGGGAGGCTGAGGCAGGAGGATTGTTATGAGTTTGAGACCAGCCTGAGCTACAAAGTGAGCTTAAGGCCAGCCTGAACTGCATAGTGAGACCCTGTCTCAAAAAGACATAAAAAAAAAAAAAACCAAAAAAAAAAAAAAAAAAACAATAGTATTAAGCAGAGCCTAGAAACTGACAAGTTGGTAAGTATTAGTTTTGTACCTTTATCTACAGGGCCAAGATCTACAGTTACATAACAAAATTCATCATAAACCAGAAAATTTTATTCAGTAAGTTTCCCTTTGTAGAGTGATTTTACCCTGTGCATAGGAAATACAAAGGAATATAGGAGGTAATAGAGAAATAAATAAAGAGAAACATAGTAGAAGTGAGGCGCTGAAAGGCAAAGGAGAATCACCCAAGCTTTGGGAAACTGGAGAAGGCAGAAGAGAAGAACGAATGAAAGAGAAAGTCAAATACTATCAAACTGAACCCAAAAAACTGGACACGATTTTCACTCATATGAAAAGTTCATTCTCAACAGGCATTTAATGAGTTCCAAGTTGAGATAGGTACCATGCTATAATAAAATGGGAAGCAAATCAGAATCAATGCCTATAGAGTTTTGGATGTGGGTGATGGGAAAGGTAGGAGACACAGATAAATATATATATTTTTCTATTTTGCAGAGAAGTGCAGTGGCTGTGGAGATAGAGAAGGTTGTAATATTAGTTATGCATTTCTGGTAACAAATTACTTCAAGGTGGAGAGGCTTAAAACAACACATTGTCTGACAGTTCATACGTGTCAAGAACTTGGACGTGGCTGATCTGGGTCCTCTTTCATAGATTTTCTCATAGGCTGTAATTCAAGTGTCTGCTGAGACTACACCCTCACTGGAAGGCCTGCCTGTGGAAGATTTGTTTCCAAAGTGAGGATTTGTGTGTTTTGGTGAGATTTTGTTGCCTACTTGCCATTGGTCAGAGGTCTCCTTTGGCTCCTTGCTACCTGGGCATCTCCATAGAGCATATCACAACGGGCCATAAGCAAGCAAGGAGGCAAGAAAAACTGCCAGCAAGAGTCTACTAACTAAATGGAAATCACAGTCTTTTGAAATCAGTCTAGTCAAGGCAGTGGTATTCTTTTTATTTTTGCCATATTCCATGTGTTAGAAATGCATGGCAAGGTCTAGCCCTCTTTGGAAGAACCCAAAGCCATAAATACCAGAAGACATGGATTATTGAAATCATTTTGGAAGCTATTTGACTGCAGTTGTCTTGTTATGACTAGCACTTTCTTGGAAGAACAGGGGAAGCAGAGCAGAGGAGTAGTTCTAGAATCATTCTTCCTGTATTCAAACGCTGGATTTATCACCTACAATTTTTCTCAAGTCTTCTCTCTAAAGAGAAGATTTATGCTTCCTTCAGCATATGTGTACGCAGCCCTTATTATTTGCCACATATTGTGGAAAATGCTGAGGGCTCAGCATTGAACAAAGTCCACACTCTCATGGAGTTCCCAGTCCAGGGAAGGAAGAAATTAGCATTCTACAGAAGACCTATGAAAGATGTGAAGATGTGGATGGTAAAATTAAATAAAATATATTCTATAGCCCGTGACAACAAGTATCACACAGAAAAGTAAAACAGAGTAAGTACAGATGAAGAAAGAAGCAGTGAGCTATTCTTATTAACTGTTTTTGCCAAATTTTATTTTGAAATGATTTCAAGTAAACAGAAAAATTGCAGGAGTCCTCATATATCTTTCACCCGCTTCTTTTGCTCTGCTTGCTTTATAATCCTTTCCTCCACATTACTGTTGTCTGAACCACTGAAAGTAAGTTGCTAATATGCTGTCTTTTACCCCTGTATACTTTAAACATGCACTTCCTAGAGCGAGGTATTTTCTTTACAGCATCACAATATAAATATAAAAATCAGGAAATTAACATTGACACTATTATATAATCTACATACCTTATTAAAATTTTCCTGGTGACAACCCTCTTGGGGCCCCCTTCTGTCCCTCTCTTGAACATAAGCTTTCTTTCCCCCCCAAAATATTCTGCTTTTAATAAATAAATAAATAGAATTTCAATAGTTGTACCAGTAAAAGCTCTTTATTCCAAAACACTAAGAGCTACTTATTTTTTCCCCTAGACCAGCATCCATCCTGAACCATGCATGCCATTTTGTTGTCATGTCCCTTTAAGCTCCTTAAATCTGGAATGTTTGCTCAGCTTTTCCTCATCTTGAAATTTTTGAGAAGAACAGGCTAGTTCTTCCGTACAGAGGCCTCTCAGTATGGGCATATCTAATGTGAGAAGCAAACTACAGAAGCGATATGTCCTTCTCAGCACATCCTATTAAGAGGCTTGAGATGTAGCTTTACCCCATCATTGGTGATAACAACTTTGCTCATTTAGCTAAGGTGGAATTTGTTAGTTTTATGCAGCACCAAGGCATTACTTTTTCATTTATAATTAGCAAGAATTTAGGGGGAAGACACTTTTAGCCTATGTAATTATCCTTTTACTCATCAATGTTTTGCATCCATTGACAATTCTTGCCAGAACCATTTACTAATACAATGGTTGCCAAATGGTGATGTTTTTTAGTTCTATCATCATTCATTCTGTTAGTTATTATCCCACTAGGAGCTATTCTTAGATAGGGTCAGATAAATTAGAGTTGTTATTAAATTGAGTTGTTATTAAATTGGTTTCTCTAATCTGAGATCTAAAAGGCAAGAGCTGTTGTAGCGAATTTGAAGACTGGGACATCCACTTACATTAGGCAGAATTCTAAAATGATTTTCAAGGACCTAAACACTGTATAAAGCCCTCTGTCTTGGATTGGGAAGAACTCATGGATACGATAGCTTCCCATAACAAGGTGATATTATACGGTATATCAGATAACATAATCACAGAAACCTTTTAGAGGGACACAGCCTTTCCTAGAGAAAGGAGAGTCAAAATCAGAGAGCTTAGAAACATGCAGGGTTATAAAATACAGGAAGTTACCCATGGCTGGCTTTCAATGTGGCGTTGTCACGTGGCTCCTCTAGGAGCTGCTCACAATCTCTGCAGACAACCAGCAAAGAACTAAGTTTTTCCAGCAGTTTCAATGAGTTTGGGAAAAGATCCTGAGCTCCATTTGAAAACATAGTCAGCTGACACATTGGTTTCAGACTTGGGAGATGCTGGACAGAGACAGTCACGTAGTGCTTCAAGTCCTGACCTACTGGGGACTTTTTAGACAATAAACAGGTATTGAGTTCGCATCGCTTTGCTGTGCATCAATAGAAAATGAATACACTCAGGAAATGTCTTACTTTTCTTATGTTGCGGAGACAAAGTACCCAGCACTCCTTCCTGCCATCCCGGCCCTGGCCCAGGGGCGCACTGAGATGGCAATTGAGACTGGGCGTGGTGGCGTGCACACCCGGAATCCCAGCTTTTGGGAGGCTGTAAACAGGTGGATCACTATGAGTCCCATCTAGTAGTGAGACCCTGAACACCCTGTAGACCCTTCCCTAAATTTCAAAAAAAGTACCCAGCTCCCAAAGTAAAAGGGGAAAGGTTTATTTAGCTCATAATTTATATTTTTAATATTTTAAAAATCTTTTATTTATTTATTTAGTACAGGGTCTCACTACGTAGCTCAGATTCACAGTGATCCTCTGTTATGGCTTGTGTCGGGTTGTCCCCACAAAGCCTCATGTAAGTTACGGGGCAGAGGTGGCTGGAGGAGCAACAAGTGATTTGAGAGGCAGAGCCTGAGGATCAGGGCGGGGCCTGAGGACCAGGGCGGGGCCAGAGAGGCATGAACCGTTGAATTGGCTGGCCTGTGCTTTTTAAACTGGCTAGACTGTGCTTTCTCAGAGACCTGGACAGGGTATTCTGCATATGGCAGGGCCCCAGCCACTCCTCCAGTGTGTTGAAACCTCCAGTAACTGTGAGCTAAATAAACTTTTCCTTCCCTCATTTTGAGTGTCAGATATTTGTCCCAGTAATGAGAGAAGAGTAACTAAGACATCCTCCTTTCTCAGCGCCCCCTGTGCTGGGATTACAGGAATGTACCCCCGTGCCCAGTTTTGGTGGCTGGCATGTAGCAAACCTGGATCCCAGGACCTGCGCGGCATGCAGTGCTGAGTATTGAACCCAGGTCCTTGTGCTTTTCAGGCAGGTTCTTAGACCACTGAGTTATCTCCTTAGCCCCAGCCTTATGGTTTATAAAGAGTTCCGTCCATACTCAGCTTGCTCCAAGGCAAGGTGGCACAGGGCAGAGGGGCAACATTTCATGGCAGCAGAAGACAGTAACGGCAACATGAGAGAGTGAGAGAAGCCTCTTTCTGTCTCGAATATTGAATCCAGGCCACTGGGATTAGGAAAGTGCCAATCCAATCAGTGCACTGATCCAGCAATCATCCACCTTCAATCTCAGCACCTTTAATCCCAGTATAACACTATGAATCAGTCATGCACTCTGAAAACCACTCTTAGGACTGCATGGAGCTCGGTAGGGGGTGAGCTACCCACAAGTCATTTTTGGAACAATATTAAGAAAGGTCTCAAAGGGGCAAGAGGGCGGGAGAACATTCAGCACGGCTGAAGGACTGTGTGTCCAGAAACAGGGAATATGGGAAGGGTGGCTACGATGTTAATTCTGATTGTCGGTTTGGGGGAGGACTGAGAAACACCTTGGAAAGTAGTAAAGCACACTTCAGGGGTGGGCGTGGCTATGGGGCCGTTTCTGGAGATGATTGGCAGGTGGGACAGCAAATTAACGGGGGTAAGATGAAAATCGTCTGGCAATGTGAGTGACTGCTTTGTTGATCCAGATAATACGTTCCAGATACTGGAAGACTATTTCCTCAATTTTTGTGCCATTCAACATGTGACATTTACAGACACGATTAAGCTTAATCTACTTGATTAACATTTTCACCATCGTTTGCTTAAGTCTAGACAATCAATAAAAGAAGCCCTGCTTTGTAGCCTTTTCTGATTTCCACGGGGTAAACGCTTCCACTTTAGCCGATTTCAAGGTTCCAACCTGATCATTCCAAAACACCGAGGGGGGAAGAAATGCGCAGCCTCACGCCGTGATGCAGCAGTTCCGCAGTGTCGACATAAGAGGTGTAAATAGTCGCAAGAGCACAGACCAAAGCAAACTACGCAATCATTAGGATGAGTTCTGAGTACTTGCTATCTTTGTTTTTAAATAATTGATTGTAGGCTTTTAAGAATGTCTATGCTTAATAATCAGTTTACAGAATTCTGGGGATTTAACAGTTGACTTTGGCGAGCCAATTTAAGCTGGCTCATATATACTACTGACTTACCCAGCTGGAGTCTTGCGCTAATGGTTAAATTTATTCTCCAGTTGACATGTTTAATAGACACACTGCCTAGGCGCTATCTTAGTTGGAAGTTCTTAGGGTTAGAGGCTGAATACACACATGGAAGCTTCTCCTGTTTATACACTATGTCTCCAGGCTGCACTGGTCATACTGCTGCCATGGGAAGACAATGCTTGCTTTTTAAAAATTAGTAGAGAATATTGACTTTTCCTTGGTTTCCTCTCTGGGTTTCTCCATGCTGGTAAGTGGAAGGGGAGGAATTATGGATTCATCAATCTTTAGTTGATTAACACTGGCAACCGGATACACGCAAGAAAAACTTGCAGTCAGGTAAACTGCTCAACAGAAGCACGCAAGCTCTCTTCATTCATGTCTCAGTGTCATCCCTGATAATCACGTTTAAACCTCTTCTAAAACTACTCTTTCTATCCAGTCCCTCTGAGTGGGAGCTGGCTCTAGTCTATATTTGCAAGTGGGGTTTGTATTTTGTCATAATTAGCAGGAAGAGAAAGATAAGCAGAGAGGTAGTCACACTGTTTAGCATTTGAGGGTCTCTCTCTCTCTCTCTGTCTGTCTCTGTCTCTCTCTCTGTCTGTCTCTCTTTCATTTTTCACCTCCTGCAGTCTCAAAGAGGTGAATGTTAAGTATCCTTGGTTTATATTGCCTGTTTTTTCCAATGTCTTAATTAACTCTTCATGTTTTCCTGAACAACATACCATAAAAGATCTTTATTTACAACAACTAAGCATGAAACACCAATCATCCATAAACATGTTTAAACTACATAATTAAACCTTATCTACGAACAAACCTCTTACAAAATGCACTTCATGCTTAACCTACAATTTCTCTTCTTCTATGGCAACACATCTTCTCCAAGCCAATTTAGACATTAAGGAGATTACTTGCTTTGTAGAAAGCATTTATTTATGCTTTTGAGCAGATACGAATGAGTACTGGTTCTAGGCGAATAACTGGGGAAAGACAATTTCCTTCCTCCCAAAGGGTTTTTTGTCTGATTGGGAAGGAAGACAAAACACATGCACAAATATGTAGCTCAACATGATGACAACCACTAGAAAAGCAAAGAATTGAGATCCTATAATAAATGGCTTTGCTTTGACTTGAGGGCCAGAGAGGGTGTTATTGAAGGAGTAACATTTGAATTAATGGTGAGAAGGAAAGAACCATATAAAGAGTAGGATCAGAGTGTAGGGAGAGGACACCAGGGATAACAGAAGTCTCTCCAGCCCAGGGTGGGAGGAGATGACTAGTATGTAATTAGGTATGAGATGAAGGAAAGCCTAGGTGGTGCATGTAGGTCTTACTATAGCTTTTGTTCTAACACTAGTCAAGCATAATTGAGTCTTAATGGAAAGAAATGAGTGTCTCAGTTCATTTTCTAAAAAGGTCACTTTGGAGGATAGGTAGAAAGTAGATTGGGAAACTAGGGCAAATGAAGAAGAGTGACCAGAAATAGGCAATGGAGAGGGATGGAAATACATAGGTTAAACAGGTTGGAAACAAACAGTGACTCAGGATGCTAAGGGCCTTGCCCAGCTGAAGGGGATGAATGAAGAGCGGGGCTCCAAGAAAGAGCTCAGTCAGGTGTCTGGTTGGGCAGAAAGAAGAGTCATTCTTTGGAAGACTGTAGATAATGGCTGAGAACAGTCTCTGACACAGAGGACAGTTCCTCAAAAAGGCAGGAAGAAAAAACTGGATGACTTCTGCTACTTTTTCTCACTTCAAAGGTAAATTAGACATCAATTTTTGTTGATAAAATAAGCCTAGATCCTCCCCACTCCCCGTCCCTCAGTCTCCTGCATCTTCAGCCAAGGATGCAATAGTTTGGACCAAGATCAAACACCCCAAGGCAGGGCTCTATTACAGAGCAGGTAGTGCCAGTGGCATGCAGATGCTTGCAAGCGGCATGGAAAATGATTTCTCCATGCTATATGGATATGGTGCCCCACCACATTGAATCACACAGTGAGAAAGTAATTTCCTTTTCAATTCTTTCTTAGGTCTTCTGATTGCATCAAGGAGAAAGGCTCAGTTTTGTGATAGTGTGTCTTTACACCTCTCTAACACTTGATAATCTCCCTTTTTAACAAAGAGAGAACAAGTCCACAGTTTCAGGGTGTTTTTAGCAGGCCACCATCTCTGGCATAAATTGAATGACTTTGTCTGTTTTCACTGTGAAAGAAATTAAGATTGCTTCCTACTTCTGATAAGTAATACTGATTTTTCATTTGCAGTTGTATTCGAAGTAAGGGTATTTAAAAATGAAGCTCTACACGCAAAAAGGGAGCTTACAAATTACTTTTATTTATTTATTTATTTTTTGGCAGAACCTGGGATTGAACTTAGGCCCTTGCACTTGCCAGGGAAGTACTTATTCCACTGAGCCATCTCCCCGGCTCCCCGAGCTTACAAATTACTAATTAAATATTACTACAGTTGGTTCATGAGCCTCATGAGTACCATAAGGGATGGTTATACAATCAGAGTTGAGAAAACAGTATGACACTGAGGTCACCATTTGTTATTCCTGCGTGCCTAACTCTTTTTCCTTTTTTTTTTTTTTCATATATTTTAGGGAAGAGTCTACAGGGTGTTCAGGGTCTCACTGCTAGATTGGACTCATAGTGATGTGCCTGTTTACAGCCTCCCAAGAGCTGGGATTGCAGGTGCCCATGGCCACCACGCCCAGTCTCAAATGTGGGCTCAGTGTGCCCTGGGGGCGGGGCTGGCTCTGCAGGTGTTTTAATCTATTTGGCCGGCCCTCCAGTCTTCTTCTTGAGGTGCCTGATGAATCATTTTTTCCTGAATACATTCCCCAAAAAGTCACTTTCTCCCTAGAGTCCTAGGAGGCAGCGCTGGAAATTAATCAGTGGATTCTATCACCATAGCTCCGGACTAGCTTATGTGTACGCATCTGATCCAAATGGGTCGCATCAGGGGCAGGGCTGGGATCTGAACCCACTGGGGTATGAGAGATAAGGCAGGAGCCACTGTGTTCCTCTACTTCTCATACGCTGTGGCTTTTCAGTTCAGATCTGAATTAAATTAGCAGCACAGGAGGTGATGCAGCGAGTCTACTGAAACAGTCAGGGAGCAAAACATGTAGGGCCTTTTAGACCACGATGAGATCTCCATCTGAAGCTCCATGCCGAGAACAATGGGAAATCTGGGATCTTTTTACCAGGACGTGATAGAACCAGGGATCGAACTCAGGACCTTGTGGTTGCCAGGAAGGCACTAATGCCACTGAGCTATATCCCCAGCTTTTAAAAGCTGGCCCAGTATATGGAATTCTTAGCATGGCAGAACATGTGTGTATTAAATTGGAGAAGGCCAAGTATTTCCGGGGTACAGAGCTGAGCCTCATAAGTGTGAATTTCCACCTGCTTCCTCTCTACTTGTTCCAGAGGCTGCCCTTCTCAGCAGGAACCTCTCTCAGCACCTTCATGCAAAGTGGTTTTAAGTAGGATGAAAGCTTGCCCAGGGGCACTGAAGTTTAGATGGTACCAGTTAGCTGGGGGACAAAGGCAGGAGGCAGAGGTGAGTGCTTCTGCAACTTTTAAACTTCAGTATCCAGTATCACTGAATTACAAAGAGAAAACAATCAGGACTCTGGAGTGAAGAGTTAATGAAGCAAGTGGTAAAGAAAAAAGTACCAGCAGCGAGCAGGTGAGGGAGAAGGGCTGGCTTAACACAGGTTGCTGGAGTAGGAGGCGTTGTTCTTTTTCTGGGTCAAGGCCAACAGGCAGGCAACATGTTTAGCCTACAGGAAACAAGGCTTGTCTGCACGCAATCCGTTTGCAAGTGGGAATGCATGCACAGCTACAGGAGGAAGATGAGAGTGTAATTTGAAGATAGAAGTAGTCAAAGGAATTCAACTGAGAAATAACATCCCGGCACAAACTTAAGACATAAAAATAAAATCAATTTCACCAGACCCAGAAAGCCTGACTCTTCCTGTAAAGCGCCCCAGTAGAATCCCAACAAACTTCACAGCCCTTCCCAACCCCGCGCTGCAGCTCCAGTTCTGATGGAATTCTGAGGTCCCTCAGTCCCTCACCTGCCTCTGCCCAGAGCAGGCAGTCAGCAACCCTGCCCTGCCCCTCTCTACCCCAAGCCTCCTTTTCCCAGAGCTCCTCACTGAGTTGGTACATCTCCTTGGTGCCGCCTATGCCCCCTGCCCTGGTTTAGACCAGCTTCACCATCTCCCTTGATACTTGGGTATCTCTGGAGTGGGGCATAGATCTGGGATATTGATCTATTGAGAGGGGAGACTTTGGTGGCAGGTTGCTGGGGGCTTAATTCCTAGTTTCTTTACTTACCACATAGGTTACTGAACCTCCGTGTGCTTCAGTTTTCTCATCCATAAAATGGGTTGATGTTGCTACCTATTTTATGGAGACAGCAGGTTGATTAAGTGAATTCTTACATATTCGGTCATGAGGACAACTTGTGACACCTCGTATGTGCAATATTATTACTTGAATCTTTCTCCTACCATGTAGGAGTTGTAAAATATAAGTGATTTAATTGAAGCCCTGGTTTCAAAAGTTCCTTTCTTGTCCCCTTGCAACAGTGCATCATCACCCAGGAGCAAATGGGAGCAGTTAACTGACAGGCTTGTGACCCCTAGGCCCCGATGACCCAGTGTTCACCTATGCTGAGCCACCGCTGTCATTTGGTCTGTCCATGAGGAAAGGATCTGTGAATGGTGACACTTCTTACTTCATTCCTTGTACCTCCAGGAGTTCGAGGCTTCCTGGCATTTTTCTTCTTATGCGGAGCTCAGTGATTCCTGTTCTCCAGCCCAGGCCATGTGTATCATGGGAGTAAGCGCAGGCCCAGAGCACAAAATGCTGTGAGGATGAAGGAGGCTGTGCACACGGCCTTGCTGAGAGCCTCAGCTGTGCTCGGCTACACCAACCTGAGTCATCCTGGACCGCTCATCTTCCTTCCCATAGTCTCACTGCCGAGTGCTACCAACCCTACCTTGCATCCTTGCCGCTGTCCTTTCATTGTGGACAGCCTTCCCTCTCCTCTCCACCACTGGAGGACTCTCTAGGCTGGTGAGGCTTTCTCCAGAGATATATCCCTTTTGTAATCCATCTTGTGCCCGATGTGACTTTTCCAAAACAAAAATGTGACACAAGGACCTGGGTCTGCTCCCCATTACCCCATGATGCGTTAGCCCTGCCCATGAGTGCACCATGCTGGCCACCAAATCCAGGTGTGGTGGCACTCCTGTAATCCCAGCACTGGGGTGGGCTGAGCCAGGAGGATCTCTGTGATTCTCAGCTGTACCAAATTAATAAAAATATTTTTTAAAAATGTGGTTTTGCTGGCCCTGTTTAAAACTCTCTATTTTTCCTCATTCCTTCAGAGAATGTCCAGATCAGTTTTGAAGAGAAGGCAGCCCTCACATTTAACATTGCAAATATTCTTCCTAACCCCCCTCCCTGGATCCAGAGATAAGAGTATGTGTTTAGGGACTGTTAGCTGAGAAAGCGCATGATGCCCCAAAATACTATGACTTTTAAATGCATTTGAATTTTAAAAATCATTGCAATATTTATTACATTTAAAAATAGCAATATACATTTGCAATATTTATTTATTTAACAGGAAATGCTCAGTGCTAGTAAGAATTTGAGGACTTCTCTCTAATGACTTCAGAGTGCCACCCAGGTCTTCAGCAACCCACATGGGTAAGAAAAGTTGGCCTGGAATTTTAACTCTTACCTTCCTGAGCCACCCTCACTTCTAGAGTTTTCTGAATGCCACCTTCTCGCATAGATCAAATTTGTGGCCATGAGGAGCTTGTTTTCGTTCACTAGAGAACACCACCACCTTGCACACGTTTTGGAAGCACCTGTCTCTGCCCTTTGCCAGCCCCATTTCAGATGTCACCTCCTCTGAGGAGCTCAGCAGTTTGCAGTTTTGTTCTTTGTACAGAAGTCAACTATAAATGAAAAAAAAAAAAAAAAAAAGCTCAATTAGTACCAAAATTAATGTGGTGCAATTATGTATTGATACATTTTTTTCTCCCTTTAAAAGCTTATGCAAAAATACCCTAGCTGTTTTATCACTTTTTACCCCACCCACTATGACAGTTCCTGAAATTCATAGGTACTTAATAAATGTTGGATCTAGTGAATAGATAAGAAATTGTCTCTAAAGAGATTTGACCTCATGAGTGGAGATGTACTAATATCAGAGGGCCTAACGGCTATTCAAGGAAAAAATAATGTATTCTAATACAATTCAGGGAGTTAAAAAAATGCTAGCTCCATGGACATTTCAACTAAGAAGGTGGAGGCAGTATGGATGGGAACCATTCCAGGGAACCTCGTGAAATTTCTCTTTCTACTCCGCTTGCAGTTAGGCAAGGAAGCCCAAGACTGCTCTTCCCCCTTTTATGCACTTAATCGTTAGTCCCAATTGTTTCAGGATAGAATGAACCTGTGCTGAAAGCCAGTGACCTCACTGTCGACTGCTCATTAGAAAAGAGAAAATCCTCCCCAGTGGTCTTGCCTAACCTATTCAAGACCTGAGCTGCAGTCCAGTGCTCTCATACTATACAGAGCTATTGGACAGAAGACATAGGTGGCACCCACTGTATCCATGGGTGACAGAGACAGCATGATGAAGGCTGGCCCCGGACCTAGCTGCCGCACCACCTGCATCCCAAATATTCTAGCTCAATCTCCAGCAAGGTGCTAAATCTGCTGCTCTCTTGTGTGTACAGAGCTCCTAGCTCCTGGGAATTCTGGGTTCCACAGCATTGGCTTCAAGACCCAGTTTCAATATTGAAATGCTGTGTGACTTAAAACATTTGCATTCACCTAAAAGGTTATATCCATATAGAAAACAATTAGAAAGCATATTTGTAAAGAAGAATAAAAAAATTTGAGGCTATGATTCAATGTAAGAGATGATATTACCAACATCATTGTTCCCTCCTGTGTGACCCCCCATAAACCCACATGGCTTCCTAACCAACCCAGAGTCACCACTGTTTGACATGTTATGTTTGTCATTCTCTTGTCTTTTTACAGTCTTCCACATATGAGACATAAATGAACTATGTATGTTTATAAAATCTATGTATGTTTATGAGTGTTTATAATATACACTCCAATCTGTGTCTATTTTTCTGTGATTTATGTTTAGTAATAAATACTGAGATTTATTCATGGTGATGTGCTTCATAGTCACTTATTTTACTACGGTATACTATTGCCTTTAACAAATATACCACAATTTCCCTGAAGTTAGACATGTGAGTTGTTTTTCATTAATGACTACCATGGGTGAGGCTAATGTAATTAGCCTTTATACGGAGAGGTGTGTGCATATCTCTTGGGTAAACACTTGGAAATGGAATTGGTGCCTTGTAAGGTAAGTGAGATTTAACATTATAAGAGACTACTGAACTGTTTTCCAAAGTGGTTGGAGCATTTTACATACCCACCAAGAATAAATGAGAGTTTTGGTTGTTCCATATCTTTGTCAGCCCTTGATATTTCAGTTTTGTTAATTTTAGCTATTCTACTGAGTGCATAGATGTATCTCGCTGTGGTATCTTCCTGAACACTGTCTTTTCCTACATTTATTTTCCATTCACATCATCTTTGAAGGGGTGACCACTGAACTTTTGCCCTTTTAAAACTTACTATGTTGTCACCTGTTGTCAAATTATAAGAATTATTTATATATCTTAGATATAAATAGTTTATTAAATATATACAAGTGAATATTTTTTCCAAGCCTAACACTTATTTTTTCATTTTTAAAAATACTATCAAAGGTTTTAATGTTTGTAAAGATCAATTTGTAATTTTTTTCTTTTATAGTTTTTGGGTCCTAAGAAATCTTTGTCTTCATTTAAGTCATATAGGTGTTCTAGTTTATTGTTTGGTTTTCATGTGTATTTATTTATTTATTTTATTTTTTTTTTGTCTTTTTTGAGACAGGGTCTCACTATGCAGTTCAGGCTGTCCTTAAGCTCACTTTGTAGCTCAGGCTGGTCTCGAACTCACAACAATCCTCCTGCCTCAGCCTCCCGAGTGCTGGGATTACAGGCGTGCGCCACCACGCCCGGCTTCATGTTTAGATATATGATCCTTTTCAAGATCATTTTTTGGGTGGGCTAATGGTGAAGATTAGTTTTTCCAAGCAGACATCTGGTTGTACCAGGGTTATTTTGTGAAATGGCAGCACCTTCCTCGTGGAATTGCCTTGGCATCTGTGGAGAGGATGTACTCCTCAGCACCCCCAAAGAGGTTCTGTGGCCTATATGTAGATGTCCGCTCAACACATCATGCGTGCAGGGTGGGGGAGACTCTGGGAGGTAGCTGGGTCATGAGTGCGAGAGACCAAGATTAACATGGTTCACTAACTGGTTCAGCATGGTTTTGGTCAGGGGTGATGGGTAGGTCCACTTGGATGTGAGTGGCACCAGCCAACAGGCTTGTAGCTTAAAGGGAATGAAAGGAAAGGGAGACTCCAGGCTGCTGCTTCGCTGCCTCTTGCCGGCTCTACCATGAACGGTTTTTCCTCTGTCATGCATTCTCGCTTTTGAGTCGGCAGGCTACAGACTAAAATCTCTGTCAGTGGTGAGTCAAAATAAATCTCTCTCTCTCTCTCTAACTCCTGGGTTTTGGGTATTTTATCCCAGCAATGAGAAAGTCACATGTCCATTTCCAGACCTAACAGGAGAATATGCTAGGTGACATAGCAGAGGGGAATTGATGTTATGGATGAAATTTTTTGGACTAATATCATGACCTTAAAATAGGGAGATTTTCCTGGGTTGTCTAGGCTGTAACAATGTAACTGGGAATGTCCTTAAAAAATGAGAAGTGGAAACAGAATAGAAGGTCGTATAATGCAATATTAAAAGGATTTCACTCACTATTGCTGAATCTGAAGATGGAGAGAAGGGTCGCAAGCCAAGAATTACAGCAGCGTCTAGGAGCTGGAAGAGGCAAGGACATAGATCATCCCCTGAACCCTCTTCAAGGAACACAGCCGTCCTCATACCTTGGCATTAGCCCAATAAGACTCGTGTTAAACTAATAACTTATAGAACTGTAAGTAAAATACGAGTGCTGTTTTAAGCCAGCACTTAAAATTGGTGGAAATTTGTTATAGAGGCAGTAGAGCACTAATACAGGTATACCTTGGAGGCAGAGCAGGTTCAGTATCTGGCCGACCTGGCCACTGCAGTAAAGCAAATGTTGACATTTGCTTGAGTGTCGATTTGTCAATTTCCCAGTACATATGAAAATTATGTTTTTGTTACCCTGTAGCCTATTAGGTGTATAATAACATTCTGTCTAAAAGAATACTAATGTACTTTAATTAAAATACTTTATTACTTAAAAAGACTATTGATCATCTGAGAATGCAGCCAGTAATAAATCTTTCTCTTGGAGAATCTCGTCTCTGTGTGGGTGGCTGCTGACAATCACAGTGGTGGCTGCAGGATTATGGGGTGACTATGGCAATTTCTTCCAATAAATCACTTGAGGTTTTCTACAGAAATGGATTCATCCTCTAACAAAGGACTTTTCTGTGGCATGTGACGCTTTTTGGTAGTGTTTTACCCTAAAGAAGAAAGAACTTCTTTCAAAATTGGAGTCCAGCTTCCCAAACCCTACCATTCCTTTAGCAACCATCAGTACACACTGTTCTAAACCCTTTATTGTTATCATTTCGACAATATACATAGGACCTTTACCTCGAAGAGACTTCCCCTCCAGAGGCCACTCTCTTTGCTTATCCATTAACCACAGTTCCTCTTTTGCTGGCTTTTACCACAAGACTGCAGGTTTCAGGTCAATGTCTTTGCTATTTCTACCATATCTGCAGTTACTTCTTACACTGGAATCTTCGGCTCCAGGAAATCATCCACGAGGGCACAATCAACTTTCCCCAGACTCCTGTTGATGTTGATATTATGGCTTCCATACACGAGGATTTATTCATGATGGCATCTAGAATGGCTAATCCTTTCTAGAAGGTCTTCAGTTTATGCTGCCAAGATCCAGCAGATGAATCACTATCCCTCCAGCTATGGCCTCACAAAATGTATTTGTCAAATAATAACCCTTGAAAGTCTATAGCGCTCCTTGATCCATGCAGTTCAGAATGGATGTTTTGTAGGGAGCCATGGAAATGACCTGAGTCTCATTGTACATCTCCATTGCAGCTCTTGAGATACCAGGTGCGTTGTCAAGGAGTAGTAATATTTTGAAAGGAATTTTCCCCCACCCTGAACAAGCAGTTCTTAGCAGTGGCTTTAAAATAGATGGTTATCCATGCTACACACAGGTCAGTTATCATCTTGGATTTGCTGTTCTATTTATATGGCACAGGCCTAGCAGGTCTGATGTAATTTCTTAGGGTCCTGGGATTTTCAGAGTGGTAAGGTGCTCTAGCTTCAAGTTAATGTTACCTGCTACATTATTCTCTGACAACAGGGTCGCCTGACTCCAGAGCCCCGAAGCCAGGCACTGACTTGTTACCTTTAACTATGAGAGACCTACATAGTATCTTCTACCAGTACAAAGCTGTTTCACCTACAATGAGAAACCATTGTTGTGTGTAACAGCTTCCATGAACGACCTTAGTCAGATCTTCTGTGTATTTTGCTGAGATTTTTCCATCACTATTTCCTCTTGTCATCTTGTGCTTTCATGTTATAAAGATGACTTCTTTCCTTAAGCCCCATGATCCAACCTTCTATAGCTTTCTCACCTCTCTCAGTCTTAACATAGAGAACCCGAGCTTTGCTCTGCACTAGGCTTGGTTTGGGGCTATGTTGCGGCTGGTTTGCTTTTCTGTCCAGACCACTACAAGTTTCTTCATATCAGGAGCAAAACTCTTAAGTATTTTGTTCAAATATTTACTGAAGTACAATTTTATTTTCCTTTAAGACTTCTCTTTGCATTCATGATGAGATTGTTTGGTACAGGAGGGCAAGCTTTGGGCCTACCTTGGCTTTTTTTTTTTTTTTTTTTCTTTTTGAGACAGGGTCTCACTATGCAGTTCAGGCTGGCCTTAAGCTCACTTTGTAGCCGAGGCTGGTCTCGAACTCACAGCAATTCTCCTGCCTCAGCCTCCCGAGTGCTGGGATTGCAGGCCTGCGCCACCACGCCTGGCCCCTGCCTTGGCTTTTGATGTCCTTCTCACTAAGTTTAATCATGCCTAACTTTTGGTTTAAAATGAAAGACATACAACTCTCTTCCTTTCACTCAAACATTTAGAGTCCTTGTAGGGTTATTCATTGGTTCAACTTCAGGACTGCGGAATCTCAGGGCAAGGGAAGACCCAAAGACAGAAAGAGTTAAGACAATAGGTGATCAATAGAGCAGCCAGAGCACGCGTAATAGCTATTGGTTAACTTGGCTGTCGCAGGTGGGCACGGTGCCTGACACAATTACAATAGCAACATCGAGGGTCATTGATTGCAGATTGCCAGAATAAAAACCTGGAAGTATTAGGAGAATTATCAAAATGTGACAGCCAGACACACAGGCACATGTCACTGGAAAAAAATAATGCCTATACATTTGCTTATTGCAGGGTCATCGCAAGACTTTAACTTGCATAAAATGCAGTATCTTTTTTTTTTTTTTTTTTTTTTTTTACGGAGGTTGAGGATAAAACTTCATTGGATAGAAACGCTTCTGTCAGAGAGGGACAGAAGGGAAAATACAGTATCTATGAAACGTGAGAAAATATCCTGCCATAAATGATAGAAGCCTATACAGTACCTTTGTAAAAAACAACAACAACAAAAAAAACAGCTTACATGGGTGCATCTAATTCGTATTATCCCATTAATCTATATATCTTCCCTATGCCAATATTGTATTGCATTGTAACCTTTTATGTAGCTTTTTGGTAAATCCTTAAATCAGATAGTGTAAATCCTCCATTTTGTTCCCCTTTTTGAACATAACCTTTGTTATTCTAGTTCCTTTGCACTTACTTCCATGTAAATATTAGAATAACCTTTCCAATTTCTATACAAAAGCAACTACGGTTTTGATTGGGATTTCATTGAGTCTACATATCAGTTTGAGGGAAAACAGAAAACAGCATAACAGTGTGGCATTCTGATTGATAAACACGTCTCCCCATTTTTAGTGCTTTGTGTTCTTTTTGATAGTTTTGCTTTGCAAGCCCATAACATATTTCATTAAATGTATCCATAAGTATTTCATGTTTTGTGATGCTTCAGTAAATAGAAAGGTTTTCTCATTCCAATTAACTAGAGGCAGTTTGTAGAAGTGCAGGCTGTTTAGCACACTGACCTCCCTGAACTCACTTATTAGTACTCCTGACATTTTTTTGCACATTGCATGGGATTTTCTACTTAGATATCATGTCAATCTCAGCCTTTTATATCTTTGTATGGTCACTTTGTGCTGCCTAGGACATTGGGTACAACGTTGAATAGAAGTCTTGGGAGCAGATAGCTTTGTCTCATCTGAATTTAGGGGCAAAGCATTTAGTCTTCCACTACTAGCATAATGCTAGCTTTTTGAGGGTTGTTTTTTCTGCCGGGGGAGATGTCTATTACAGGTTGAGAAAGTTCCTTTTTTATTCCTAGTTGGCTGAGATTATATCATGAATAGGTCTTGAAATTTTCAAATGCTTTTTCTGTTTCTATTGAAGCGATCACAGACTTGCTCTTTTATTCTGTTACTATGCGGAGTTACATTGATTGATTTTTCAGTGTTGAACTAATATTGCTGTTCCAATTAGTCAAGACGTATTATCTTTTTGTCCGTTGCTGAATGCAATGTGCTAACCTTTTGTGAAGAGGTATGTACCTACGCTCGCAAAAAGACGTGAGCGTATAGATTTCTGTTCTTGAAATGTCTTTATCTAGTTTCAGTATCATAATTCTGGTCTCATGAAATTATTTGTGAAGTGTTTCTCTTATTCTATTTTCTGAGAGATTTTATATGAAAGTGGTACCATTCTTACTTTTCTTTAATGTTTTGTAGAACTCATCAGCATGGCTACCTGGCCCATGTGCTTTCTTTATTAGAAAGATTTAAGTTAAAAATTAACTTCATTAATAGACACAACACTATTTCAATTCTTTGTTTCTTTTTACGTGAGCAAACTCTGTCTTCCATAGAATTTGTCCATTTTTCTCCAGGTTTTGAATATATTGCATAAAGCTATTCATAATATATCCTACATATGGGGTGAGAGTCCTGCTTTCTTTTTTTTTATTTTTTGTGCCTCCCTATTTCTTGAACCACTTACTCCTTATAGGTATTTTAAATTGTCTTTGGTTTTTCAAGTGTAACCTTCTGATTTTATTCATTTTCTCACATTGTGTTCATTTCCTATTTTATTAACTACTATTCTCATATTTGCTGTTCCTTTCCTTCTACTTATTTTGGTTTTGAGTGTCTTACTTTTATATCTTTTTAAGATATAAAAGTGGAAGCTGACCTTAGACCTTTATTCTTTTTTAATATAAAGCTCTACTTTTTTTTCTCAAAATGCTCCATTAGTTTCATCCCACCAGTTTCAATATGTTTTGTTTTGCTTTGATTTAATGTTCAGATTTCTAATTTCCCTTGTGATTTCCTCTTTGATGTGAGTTACAAATATTTCATGCAGTTTTCAAATATCTAGAGGTTTTTCCAGGTGTATTTTTGTTGGTAATTTCTAATGTGATTTCCCTGTATCCAGAAAAAAACATGCTATGATTTTAATTCTTTTAAATTCATGAAGATTAGTTTTATGTCCCAGAATCTGGTTTGTCTTGGTGAATATTCCATGTCTATTTGAAAAGAAACTGTCATCCGCTGTTATGTGGGTAGCATGGGACAAATGTCAATTGCTTTCTCTTTCTAGCTGTCTCGAGTATTTTAAGTTTTCACTGACTTTCTATGGGTTGCACTAATTACAAAGCAATATCTGTAGCAGTCTCCAACTCTAATTATGAATTTGCCTGTTTCTCCTCTGTTCTGTCAGTTTTCATTTCATGCATTTTGAAATTCTGCTACTGCATGTATACACACTTAAGATTCAGCCCTTTGATTAATGAAAACATTTTTTTGAAGTTATCTTCTTTATTCCTGGTAATCCTTTTGGATCAAGGCCTACTTTGCCTGATATCAACATAATTTACACCGCATGTCAGTGTTTGTGTTGTATACCTTTTTTTTTTTTTCTCATCCTTTTACTTTGACCAATCTGTGTCATTGTATTTAAAATGTGTTTCTCATAGACAGGATTGTTTTGTAAACCTAGCTTGTCAATTCTTTTAATTGATTTTTTTGTTTGTTTGTTTTTCTATTTTAGGGAAGGGTCTACAGGGTGTTCAGGGTCTCACTATTAGGTTGAACTAGTAGTGATCAGTCTGTTTACAGCCTCCCAAAAGCTGGGATTACAGGCACTCACCATCATGCCCAGTCTCAATTGCTGTCTCAGTGTGCCCCAGGGGTGGGGCCAGCATGGCAGGCCTGGGGGTCGAACTCCTGGCCCCTGTGCTTCTTGCAGGCACTTTAATCTGCTGAGCTATTTGGCTGAACCTAATTGATTATTTTAGACTGTTTACATATAATGTAGTATCAGTATGGTGATTGCAGCCATACAATCTGTCCCCTTTTTCTTTTTCTTCATCCCTTTGATCCTCCTCTTTCCTCTCTCTCTTTTTGCTTTAGCACTTCTTTTTAAATGTATTTAGGATGGGGTTTACAGGGTCTATAGGATCTCACTATGTAGATCAGACTCAAAGGAATGTGTCACCACACCCAGTCTCTTTTTTATTTTTTTCCCCCAGAACTGGGGATTGAACTCAGGCCCTTGCACTTGCCAGGGAAGTACTTATTCTACTGAGCCATCTCCTCAGCTCCCCTGACACACCCAGTCTCAATTGCAATTTCAGCGCACCTGGGGGACAGAGCCAGCAGGACATGCTGGGGATCGAGCCCCTGCCCTTGCATTCTGCCTAAACAGGCGCTTTAGTCCATTGAGCTATCTGACCAGCTGCCTCTCTTACTTTCATTCCTTATCTTCTTGTTTCATTTATTCCCATATTGCCTTAATAAGTATACTTCTATCTTTCTAGTGCATGCTTTGGGACTTACAATATTCTTCTCTAACTTATTAAGACTCTATAGTGTGTGACTCCTCGAGCAATGATGTCGATTAAATTAGGACATAGATTACCTTAGGCTGAACAGAATAGACTGTTGGTAAAATGAAGACACTAAAGGAGATTCTAGTGAGGCCTCAGAAAGAAAATAGAAGAGCCACAGGAAAGTGTAGCTGGCTGTCTTAGAGCATTGCTACAGATATGAATGTTAAAGATTGTGAAATTTCAAAACCATAAGTGAAAAATATGCTATTGTAAGCTGGAGGGAAATCGTCCTGGTCATAAGCTGGCAGAGTATTTGGGTGAATTATATTACAGCGATGGAAAATGGAACTTGCAAGCTATGAATGTAGGTGTTTAGCTGAAAGGATTTCTAAACAAAAAGTTGAGGTTCTGACCTCATGGCTCTTTGTTTAGAGACAAGAGAAATAAATCAAAGCAGGAATTGCTAAGAAAAAAGAAACCTGCATTTGATCCTCTGAAGACTCTTTGCCTACCAAGGTAATGGGCTCTGAAAACTTGGTTGACGGTGTGACTGGACCTCATCTCACCCACTAAAGAGATTAACTGTGCATTTTATGGATTTGATCAACTACCTCCTTAGAAGCCAGGGATAAAGGATCTCTCTCCTTTAATGGTATTAGCCCTCATGGACATCATAGGAAAACCACAAGAGTTTTGAAACTTTTATGTCAGCAGAAACACTTCCAGCTTGGACTTAAAGGGGCAGACATGGGATTAAATGAAGGAGGAATGATATTGAAAGGAGAGACACATTTGCAGAGACCAGTAGAGTTGTCACTGCTCCAGCCCATAGGGGACAGGCCCAAGAACCTGGGCTCCTGCCCAGGACGATGGGATCAGGAACTTATTCCAGTAATCCTAGAGGGCAAAACACCAAACCAATGACTATTCCTGGGTTACAAAATTTAACAATTTTTTTCTACTTTTCCTACTTCCAATTTTTCCTACTGGACAGGCTTGGAACTCAGGACTCCTTTCATCCCTCCCTTTGGAATGAACCTCTAACCTATACTTTTCCCACCATAGCATTTTAGAAGCAGGTAACAGGCTTAGAGATGGAGAGGGAATTTTCCCCAGGGTAAGTCATACTCCAGTCTCACCAATATCTAGTTTAGGTGCTGTAATGAGCCACGACTCTTGGAGTTGTACAGATTAATGGGTGAGAAAGACATAAGTTGGTGGGAACCAGAGGATGACAGGCAATGTGTTGAACATGCTACCCACCCCTCTCTTTCTTTGCTAGGTTTACGTGTTGAGACCCTAAAGCTCAGTATCTCAGCATATGAACTGACAATAAGGTGGTGGGAGACCTAATTAGTAAGTTGAATGAGGTTACCCTAGAATAAAATAGGCCTCTAATTCAGTGAGACTGATGATACCCTAATAAGAAAGGGAGGCTGGACAGAGATAAAGCAAAGGCTGACTGGTGTTGTTACAAGCCAAGGAATGTCAATGCATGCCAACAAGCCCTTAGAAACTGGGAGAGCAGGGGCCAGGGAGATGGCTCAGTGGAATAAGCGCTTCCCTGGCAAGCAAGTGCAAGGGCCTGAGTTCAAACCCCAGTTCCGGAAAGAAAAAAAAAAAAAAGAAAGAAAAGAAAAAGAAAAGAAACTGGGAGAGCAGCATGAAACAGATTCACTCTCACTGCCTTCAGAAGTAACTGAGCGTGCAGATACCTTGATTTCAGACTTCTAGCTTACAGACCCAAGAGCAATGCATGTTTTTAGGCCAGTTGGTCTGTGGTACACCAATAAGCAAAGTCATATGAACAGAGTTCTTCTCTCCCTCCCTCTTCTTGCATCATTTTCACTTTCTTCTTCTTTTATTTTTCTGAGACAACACCTTGCTCAGAAAAAGTTAAGGCTAGCCTCGAACTACCAGGAGGGCCTCAATTCCCAATCTTCCTAGATTCAACCTTCAGAGTGTTGGAATTACGGGACTGTGTCACCACCCTTGGCTTTCATTTTGGTAATTTGTTGTACCTTTCATTTTTATGTATCTTTGGCTAGGGAGATAGCTCAGTGGAATAAGCATTTTTATGTATCTTTAAAACTCCATAACACATGATTATTACTTTTTCATTAGTCAATTATCTTTTTTTTTCTTAGAAATTCTTTTATTTTCCATCAGCCTTATTTCCATTTTGCTTAGGCGTTGGCAGAACAGCTCGAGACCACTCCGAGGTGGTTCCTCCCCACTCAGTGGCCTGGGTGGTGGGGGCTGCAGTGTCATCTTCTGTGGCCGGCTGAGCGCTCCAGTCTTCAGCAGGGAACTGCTTGAATGGGCACAGAGGGCACCTGCACGCCCTCGGACCAGTCTGCGACCTCAGGCTGAGCAGCAGTGAACTCTGGAGCTGGTGCGGTCCATTCACCCTGAAACTCCCCCTTGGTCACAGCCTTTTCAGCAGCAGCCTGCTCTTCTTTTTCAATCTCTTCAGGATCCCGGTAGAAGTAGAGATCAGGCAGGACTTCCCACAGGTGTTCACGGGAGATGGTGCCACGCATGCGCAGCACTTCCCGGGCCAGCAGCCACCACATCAGACCCCACAGAGTGAGCTCCCCGATTGTTGCACGGGATGGCAATGTCCACAGAGCGCAGAGGAGAATCTGTGTTGCACAGAGCAATAGTTGGCAGATTGACATAAGATGCCTCTGTTAGGGGCTGGTGGTCAGCCCTGGGGTCAGTAACCACCAGAAGATGTGGCTCTCGAAGGCTGCCTGGCTCTGGTTAGTGAAGGTTCCAGGAGTGAAGCGGCCAGCTATAGGAGTAGCTCCAGTGGCAGCAGCAAACTTCAGCACAGCCCTCTGGCCTGTGCTCTTTGAGGATATGACGCTGACATCAGCAGGGTTTTCAATGGCCACTATGGCTCCAGCTGCCAGGGGGAGCTTCTCCCAAGTCTGCTTTAGACTTATGATGTGGATTCCATCACTTTTCCTTTTATAGATATACTGCTCCATCTGGAAATCCAGGTTGGTGCCAACTAAGTGGGTTCCTGCAGCAAGGAGCTTGAGGACGTCCTCCTCCTACATTTGCAGGACATCAAGGGCTCCGGACATTGTTACGATGGGGATCAAGAACAACGCCATATGGACCCCTGCCTGGGCAGTATGGAAAGCAGTCAGTTATCTTTTAAATAAATTAACTTCAAATTTTGACAATCTACTCAGGACATAGGAGAACCTGTACTGCAATATTATGAGACTCAGGTGAGCTCCAAATTTTCTGAGCAAGGAGATTGTGGAGCCACAGAGGAAAGAGATTGAAGTTCTATAGTGTGCCTGGGGAGAGTCACATGAAGAGAAAACTTTCTCTCAGGCTCTCACAGAGAGCAATCTGGTCAAGCATTGGCCGTGACTCAT
>PVKA01017663.1:0-32322 GCA_004027165.1 Ctenomys sociabilis
CAACATTTGTTGTTGGTTGATTTCCTTATGATAGCCATTCTTTCTGGAGTGAGATGGTATCTCAGTGTTGTTTTTATTTGCATTTCACGAATGGCTAGCGATGTGGAGCATTTTTTCATATATTTGTTCACTTCTTTAATTTCGTCCTCTGAGAAGTGTGTATTCATCTCAGATGCCCATTTCTGAATTGGGTCTTTGAGGACCACAATGTATCTTAGTTCTTCATAAATTCTAGAGAGCAGAACTTTGTCTGAGTGCTTATTACATAAGATTTTTTCAAAATTTCTGGGTTGTCATTCCACATGGTCGACAATTCCTTTTGACATGCAAAAATTTCTCAATAAGAGTTGATCCCAGTTGTTAATTCTTTCAAGTGTTTCCTGCATAAATACATGTTTGTTCATGAACTCTTTCCTACCCCTATGTCTTCAAGAGTTCCTCCTACTTTCTCTTCTAGGAGATTGAGTGTTTCTGTTTTAATGTTTAGATTTTTAATCCCTTTTGACTTTAGCTTAGTACATGGTGATAGATTTGGGTCAAGTTTTATTTTTCGGCATGTAGAAAGCCAGGTTTCCCAGCACCTTTTGTTAAAGAGGCTATCTTTCTTCCAGTAAGTGTATTTGACCCCTTTGTCAAAGATCAGGTAACTAAGTGTGTTCATAGAGGCCTCTGCTTCTTCGAAACTATTTCATTGATCCTAGGGCTATTTTGTTGCCAATACCATGTTGATTTTATCACACTGGCTTTGTAGTATAATTTCAAGTCAGGAATTGTGATGCCTCCTGCCTTGTCTTTATTGGCCAGGACTGCCTTTGCTATTCTAGACCTTTTCTGGTTCAAAATAAATATTAGGAATGATTTCTCTAGGTTGAGGCAGTATGTTGGTAGCAGTTTGATAGAGATTGTGTTAAATCTGTACAACAATTTTTGGAGTATAGCTATCTTCACGATGTTGGTTCTTCCTGTCTAGGAGCAGGGAATATTTTTCCATTTTCTGAAATCCTCTATGATCTCTTTTCTTAGGATATTGTGATTTTCTGTGAAAAAATCTTTGACTTCCTTGGTTATGTGAATTTCAAGGTATTTCATTTTCCATGGTGCTATTGTAAAAGATGTTGTTTCTATAGTTTCCATCTCAGTGTGTTTGTTATCTGATAGAGGAATGCTACTTTGAATGTCTTTGCGTCCTGCTATGCTAACGAATTTGTGTATCAATTCTAGTAGCTTCTTGGTGGAGTTTTTTGTGTTTTCCAAGTAAAGTATCATTTCATATGCAAATAGTGATAATTTAGTGTCTTGTTTACCTATTCTTATTCCTTTTATTTCTCCCTCTTTTCTAATGGCTGTTGCTAATCATTCAAAAACTATACTGAATAGGAGCAGTGATAGAAGACATCCTTGTCTTGGACCAGATCTAAGAGTGAAAGATTTCAGTTTTTCATCATTTACAATTATATTAGCCATTGGTTTGCCATAGATGGCTTTTATCAAATTGAATTAAAGGCCTTCTCTTTCAATATTCTCTAGGACTTTGAACATGAATGAGTGTTGGACTTTGTCAAAAGCTTTCTCTGCATCAATTGAGATGATCATGTGGTTTTCAGATTTCAGTCTATTAATATAGTGTGTTACATTTATAGATTTTCAAATATTGAACCATCCTTGCATCCCTGGGATGAATCCTACCTGGTCATGATATATGATCTTCCTGATGATTTGCTGTATTCTATTTGCCAGGATTTTGTTGAGTACTTTTGCATCTATGTTCATGAGGGAGATTGGCCTATAGTTCTCCTTTTTGGTTGTGTCTTTCCCTGGTTTTAGAATGAGTATTATACTTGCCTTCAGGAATGATTTTGGGAGGACTGTTTCCTTTTCAATTTCATTGAAGAGTTTGAGGAGTGTAGGGATTATATTTTCTATAAATTTCTTGTAGAATTCAGCTTTGAATCCATCACGACCTGGCTTTTCTTTGTCAGTAGGCTTTTTATTACATTTCATATATCATTGGCTGTTATCGGCTTATTGAGAGTTGCTCTATCTTCTTGATGCAGTTTGGTAATTTGTACCTTTCGAGGAATCTGTCCATTTCTTCTGCATCTTGTATTCTGTGACCGTAAAGATTCTTGAAGTAGCTATTGATAATCTTCTGAGTTTCCATTGGGTCTGTGGTGATTCCACCCTTTTTATTCCTTATTTCTTGTATTAGAATTTTTTTTCTTTCCTCTTTTTGATGAGGTTAGCTAGGGGCTTATCAAGTTTATTTAGTCTTTCAAAGAACCAGCTTTTTGATATGTGGATTCTTTGAACTGTTTTCTTCATCTCAATTAAATTAATTTCTGCTCTAATTTTTATGATTTCTTCTCATCTTTAGGCTCTGAGTTTGGTTTGCTCTTCCTTTTCTAGATGTCAGAGGTGCAACATAAGGTGTTTATTTGTTCTCATTTTGTTTTCCTAATGTGTGAGTTGATAGCTATGAATTTACCTCTGAGACCTGTTTTCATCGCATCCCACAAATTCTGATAAGTTGTGGTCGAATTTTCATAGAATTGCAGTTATTGTTGAATTTCTTTTTCAATTTCATCTTTGATGCATTTTCTTTAATAAACTGCCTTCATTATTTCTTTTTTTTTTTTTTTGGTGAAACTGGGATTGAACTCAGGCCCTTGAGCTTGCAAGGGAAGTACTTATTCCACTGAGCCATCTCCCTGGCCCCCATCTTTGGCCCATTGATTGCTGAGTAGTGTGTTGTTTAATTTTCATGTATTTAGCAAGTTTTCCTGGTTTCTTTTGTCATTTAATTCCAGTTTCATTGAATTGTGATTGGATAATATGCATAGGATAATTTCTATTTTCTTGCATTTACTTATCCATGACCTATGGACTAGCATGTGGTCTATTTTAGAAAATGACCCATGTGTAGCTGAAAAAAAAAGTGTATTCAGCTGTGGTTGGTGGAACACTGTATATGTCCACCAGGTCCATTTGCTCTGGTTCAGTTCTGCTACTTCTTTACAAGTTTTTGTCTGGTGGACTTATTTTTTTTTAGATAAGAGGGTGTTAAGGTCTCCTGTTAAGATTGTGGTCTTGGATATTAGATTTTTCATGTCCATTAAGATTTGTCTTACATACTTTGGTGCTCTGTGTTTGGTGCATAGATACTTGGTGAGCGTTACCTCTTGCTCTTGAACTTTTCCCCTAACCAATATATAGTGACCTTCTTTATTTCGTTTTATCCTTCTTGATTTGAAGTTGAGACTGTCTGAGAACAGAATTGCTACTCCTGCTATTTTCTGAGGTGCTAGGGCATGTAGTATTTTTTCCCATCCTTTGACTTTAAGCCTATGAATGTCTTTTCGAGTTAAGTGCGTTTCTTGTATACAGTATATTGTGGAGTTTTGTTTCCTTATTCACTGTGCCAGTCTATTTCTCTTAATTGGTGAATTGAGTCCATTTATGTTGATGGATATAATTGAAATGTGTTTATTTGCAATTGTGTTATTTACCTACTGTTGTTTACTACTTTTTGTCCTATATTTAATTGTTTGCCCTGTTTAGTGGGTTCCTTCCATTCTCATTCATGGAGTTCTGGTCATTGTGGTCTCTCTCTAGAACATCTTTCAGTAGCCTGTGTAGATATGGCTTTGTCATCATGAAATTCTTTAGTTGTTCTTTGTGGTGGAAGTATTTCACTTGTCCATCAAACATGAAAGAGAGTTTTTCAGGGTATAGTAGTCTGGCCTGGAATTTATTTTCATAGAAGACTTGAAGTACTCTGCTCCATGCTCTCCTTGCCTTCATGGTTTCTGAAGAAAAGTCGGCCATAATTCTGATGGGTTTTCCTTTGAATGTGATCTGCTTCATTTCTCTAGCAGTTTTCAGTATATTATTCTTGTGTTGGATTTCTGGGATCTTGACTCTTATATGTCTCAGTATGTTTTTACTTGGGTTGAAGTTATTTGGTGTTCTGTAAACTTCAGTTACCTGAATGTTGGATTATTTCCTCATACTTGGGAAGTTTTCTGCGATTACTTCTGCCCATATTCTTTTTATATCATTTGTATTGACGCCTTTTTTCTCGTTGATGCCAATTAATCTCACATTGTCTATCTTGGCATCATCTTTCAGGTGATGAATTATTTTTTCCTGCATCCTAATTGTTTAAGAGATCCTTTCTCACCTTTTGACAAGCTGCACCAGTGTCTTCGATATCTTAAACTCTGTCTTCACTTTCACTCAAATAGTTTTGTAGACTCGTGATTGAGATTTTAAGCTCTTCTATATCTCTTTGACTCTGCTTCATGCGATCTGTTTATTTCCTGTATTGCTCATTCAAAGAATCCATCATATTTCTAATCTCCTCTTTCTTTTCTTTAATGAATGTCTTCTTTAGAGGTAGCTATTAATTCTTTTACTGCAGAGTTTTTTTTCCCCCCAAATTGGGTTTCCTTCATATATTTCTGCAATTGATTCTCTATTTCAGATGCTATGATTTCAAAGATTTCTTTTTTTATTTCAGAAATTATTTCTGCTCAAATTCCTCTTTACCTTTCTGCTCTGTTTCTTTGCTTATGAGACTATTAATTCATACGTTTCATCTGAAATAGTGTTTTCTGCACTTGTTTCAGTTGGGCATTGTGCTTCCCTCATATGTTTCTGGATTTGATTCATTACTTCAGATGCTATGTATCCAAAAATTTCTTTTTTTATTTCAGGCATTAATTCTGGTCTGAGTTCCTCTATACCTTTCTGCTGTTATTTCTTTGCTTCTGCCTCTGTTAATTCCTTCATTTCAGCTGAGCTAGTATCTTCTGTACTTGTCATCGGTGGGCTCGAGGCCTGAGATTGCATTTTGCTCCTTGTCTTTGTCATTTTGTGTATCATTGACCTCTGACCTTTGGTGTAGAGCTTTGGTCCAGTTACAACCTTACCATGTAATGGGACTTGGGTATCAGTCTATTAAGTTTGAGATTATCCAGTTAGGCCTGACCTGGATCTAGCTGTTATGTTCAGTTCCTTTTTGCTGCTGCCCTTCTGGTACAACTTTGAGCCTGTGATTTCCTTCTGTTGTGTCCCTCCCCAGGGAGCACTGGGGAGTGCAGAAGCTCTCCCACACTCTCACTAGACTGGGCCCGGGTAGATCAGGTGCCACTCAGCAGGCTTGGCGGCAGGGGCCCAAGGGAGTTTCAGGGTGGGGTGGGATGCGGTGGGTTGCCTAGAGTCTCAGAATGTCTCGCTGGCTCGGAGGTCTTGGGGGCAGGGACTACAGATGGCTCTGGCCACCGGAGAAGCTCCAGGAAGCCAATAGCTCTCCCACACACGCACCAGGTTGGGCTCCATTGGATCAGGTGCCGAAAGAGTCACAATACTTCTCAGCTTGCTCAGTATGCTTAGGGGCAGGGGCTCTGGGGAGTTGCAGGGGGGGACAGGCTGTGGTCGGTAGTGATTTCTGAGGCCAGAATCCTGCATATAGTGAAAGCCCAAATGCAGATGGACAAAAGCACTTCTGTTGCCTGCCCTGCTAATGATGCAGCCCCATTAATACACCACCTCCAGGGAAATGTACAGAAGAACTCAGGAAAGATGAAGAAAGCCTGATCAGGTAAGCCAGAGGGATGTCAGGAAACACCTGTCCTTGACAGACAGAAAAAAGCTAGAGAAGGACAAGAGATAGTGTCCCTTGACTTTTCTATTTTTATCCCTTGTGTGCCTTTTAAAACTTACATCCTTGTTTTCATTCTTCAGCTGTCATCTTATGCTTAACAGAGGAACAGACTTGTTTAGTGAAGTTCAGGATACTTGGAATTTTAAAAGAACTCTTCAACCACCAAAACCACAAAGTCCATGTGATAAACAACACAAGGATTGCACAGAATGAGAAGAAAATGAAGTCAACATAGAGTTCAGATAGGCTGACAGTCAGTCTGGGATTGGCCATTATAGGAAGCCGGGGACTCATCCTGCCAGGATGGCGTCACCCATCCATGCTGTTGTGTCCTGCACAAAGGTCCTTGGTGCTTTTACAATCATAATAGTGATAATGAAATAAAAATATAAATAGGAGACTGCCTGGTGGGCCATATCTAGTACTGAGCTTCCTACATTTCCTCTTCTCTCTTCATTTTTGAAAAGCTGTCTCTATAAAGGATTTCTAGGCAAACAAAGCTGGTCTGAGTCCATACAGGCTACAGTTGCCTGACCTGGCAGACAAAAGAATGGTAGCCTTGCTTTGAAAATTCAGCCATAATTAAATGTAATGAGCAGATAAAAATGAGAAGTGACAGTGAGAGATAAAAAGGAATAGAATTGTTGTGTCATAGACTTAGAATGCGTGCTATCTCCTCAGGGATGCAGGTAGTCTGCTGGTCACCCACAGTGGGATATGGAGTATGCCAAATACTCTATGAGCTGACAAAAATGCCTTGGCCTTGGCTCAGTCTGATGGTGGGGAAGGGAAGGGGCAGGGAGTCGCATCTTACCACTCTCGTTTGAAAACATTTGTTCTGATGTTATCTTGTGTTTGGAAGATGAAAGAAGACTATGCAAAATATTGAGTGTCCCAAATTATATGTCCTTGGCCACATGAGTAAACATGTGTCACTGCTCACAGCCTGGCCTTGAAGCAGCTGGAGCTTGCAAGCAATTGTCAGCCTTCTGTATATTGCTGACTTGCTAGGAGAAAAAGATGACTAGCTCATAGGGAGGGGCACAAAAGAAGTAAGGATGACTCTAACCTAATGTACCTTGGCTGGCAGAATGAGGAAAAGTTTAAATCTGAACATTCATAAGATGGGGCAAATAGCCTGGCTACGTGTTGGACTCTCCATCTAGTGACGTTTCTCAGTACTTACTTGTGGCTGTAATAACTGTAATGTTTGCTAACCATCTCCCACTATAGCTTAAAATTTGTTACTGTGTATTATAAAGAGGAAACAGTTAGGTAACTTCCAAAAGTTTAAAATAGCTTTCCAGGGTCACATGTAGAATAAATAAACTAGAAAGCAGAGAAGAAAAATATATGAATGGCTCCTAGGTTGTCTAAATCTGACTATAATGAACTGGCTATCTTAACAGGATTAAAAAGAAACACTATTATAAAAGAAAATCAGGATTCAGGACAGAAAACAGAAATTGTTAAGAAGTCCTTTCCTGTAAGAATGCACTGCTATAACTGCGACGTAGCAGTGGAAGTCGGCGCTCCTGCAGTGGACGTCACAGCAGGAGCCTGGTTGCGGAAACACTGATGCTAAATGCACTACAAAGCATCAGCGAATAAAAGGCCTCAGCCTCCTCTTACTCTAAAATCATGCACAAGCGTAATGCTTGGAGATTTACTTCTTTTGCAAAAATCCAGAGGCAAAGTGAAGTGTAGTTTTTACCTTTCCAATGTGCGAACTGTAGAATGCTCAGGAAAAGCAGTGAGAGGGATATTTAGGCTCCACTCTCCTTGTCTGCTGGAGTCACCAACTCCCCGCTGAGGAGCTAGGGAATCTACATTCTCGTCATACAGATAGAGCACATGTTTTAAAACATTCAAATCAGAGAAGTAATGCTCTTCAATGAATTCCATTCCCAATGGCAACCTTCTGATTATGAATTTACTCCCAGTATACTAAACATACTGGAGAAAAGGCACTGGCCAGTGGATACTAATCTTTTTGGGACTTTAATTTTACATTTTCATTGCTGTGTTTCTCATTATAAGATGCATTCTTATATCAAGGCTGTTGAAACATTTTTAGAAGTTGCAATTTAGCATCAATAAATGCAGTAATAAAATTGCATTACTTAAAAACCAGATCCATTCCTAGTGTTTTGTGGCTTCTACACCCACAAAGCCAAAGGCCAGACCTGGAATGTGCTACTGTGACTTGGCAGTGACTTGGTAATAGCGCCTGTGTAGAACCCCTGCTGGCCAGCCCAACACCACAACTCTATCTCTGGGTCTCCATGTTGCTTCCTATTCTCTCTCTCTCTCTCTCTCTCTCTCTCTCTCTCTCTCTCTCTCTCTCTCTCTCCCCCTCCCTCCGTCCCTCCATCATGTGGTCTGTTCAGAGCTGAGCCACTTTCAAGTTGATGTCCCCTCATGCAGGGAAGTTTAGCAAGGACGAGAAGACCGGTAGTGACAAAATCCCACCTACCTTACATGAACAGAACTAATGCAGCCTCCAAGGCAATGGTTTTCTTGTATGACACAGCACTATTTTTAATCTTCATTGTGTTACTGTTTCATGTGAATGTTGGGCAAAGATTATCAATGCTGTGTAAAGTTCCATTGATAAATAATTGACTAAATAAGGCAAATGATCTACACTTTATGATCCCATTATGTTGAGCAACCACCTACCTCCCTCCTGTCTGCCTTCTTTAGTTATCACCAAGAAGCCAGCAATTGCAAGTCTGAGTGAGCATCTAAAAGTAAAATATCAAATGGATAGTTCAAATTCAGGGTTAACAACCTAGAAAATATCACTGAGGTGACTCTAAACTTATCATACGTGCATGTACACACATTCTTTCATTACTAAGCAGGAAGCTATGAGTTCAAATCCCGGCTTCTTCTCTTCATGTTCATATGGCTGCGACCAAGTTATTGACATCACTGAGTGTGTTATTCACTATTAAGTGGAGATACAAGAGCTACCTCATCGTGTCACTGTCAAAATGAAAACGAGGCACTGCAGCTAGATTACTTAGCACAGAGCTTAGCAATGGGATATACTTAAAGTCGTTATTGTAATTATTAATAAGCACATAATTGCCTGGGAAGGAAGCTGACACAGAACACAGTGTGAGTGAATGCTGGAGTATCATCAGTGGAAGAGAGCATGTGGCCACAGACCTGGCTTTAATAAAGAGCTCTTTCAGCACGCTTGGCATAGCTTTGTCTGCGGGCAGGTGCAAGGTGTCTAGATGCGAAGGGAAGATGCCCAGTAGCAAGCGGTTTTTGTTAGGAGCCTCACACTGAGCCCCCTCCTCACTGTGAGTACCCATAACCTCTTCCGTGAATCAGCTGTCTAAGAGTCCATGTGGCCCCGGTAGTATTCAAACCTTTCTGGCAGAAACCAGGTCATTTCCACATTTGTATTTGGTTTAAGGTCTCAAACTGAACTTATATATAGATATCACTTGTTCTAAAAAATTTATCCTGGTCTTAGTTACATATTTTATGTTTTTCTTCTAAATTTGATGTTACCTGGAAAAATGACAGATTACAGACGTGTTTTTCAAAGACACAGTCATAACAAGGTTTACAAATATCCTGCAGATACAAGCAGACCAGCACAAACACAGGCACACACTTTGTAAGGCTGAGAAACTCATGGGCCAGTGTAAGGGGATTTGCAGGAGAGGAAGGACAGGCCCCTTTCAGAGCTCATGCTCCCTCTCTCAGCCTCTGGCCTGTGAGGACCACTTCCTGTACCTTGGTTACACAGAGATGGGGAAAGTGCTGGGCTGGCCCTCAGCAGAAAGAAGGCTGTCTCCTGTCCAGCTAGTCACATGGAGGAAAAGTCATTATGGCCATAACCTGTGAAGAAGGGCCATGTCACCTTTTTCCTTGGTCACGGCTCAACACCTGTCTCTGACTCTCACCTAGGCTGCAGTGTCATGGTCCCAGCTGTCCACAGTAAGAGAACACCTTGATGTTCTCTTAACATCTCAATCCAGTGCGAACACAACCAAACCAACTATGGAATATCACTAGCTCCCTACCTAGAGTAAACATTTATTACTCCACTCCCCCTCAATCTGCTATTTCTATCCTAAGCCCCGCCATTCCTTCAGTCACATAGGCTACTACTTCCCTAATCGTCATGGCTTCCCTAGTCCTGGCCACCTACAACTGTCATCACCTTCTCTACTGATGTCTACTAAACCCACACTTATTGCTTGCTATTGATAACAGCCTACCATGCACTCCCATTCCTTCTTCTTCTCCTATTGCTGAGTGATCCAATACAAGCATCCTCACCCCATGACCAAAGAGATCTTCATATTACGCACCTGCAAATGTGCAACATCCCTTCCTACTGATGCATACCAATAAGCTAGAAGCTTCTTAGCCTGGCAATCAAAACTTTCCATCATCTGTTCTGTCATCTTTCTTTTCACTGATGATCCCATTATTCTCATTTAAATTCATCTACAATGATGATAAATTCCTCTCATCAGATTTTCTGATACAGTGGAATCCTATGACATTGGGCTTTTACACTGGTTTCTAAAACTTTGCCAATGAAGAAAACTGTGTTTGCCCACAGTGTAGGTCTTCTGGTTGTGCTCTTTGCAATCACCTCACTGGTCAGCCTAGATTTCCTTTACCTCCACCTGATATGCTGGGAGCATGAATGGTCCCAAACTTTACCCTTCCTTTTATCAGCACACTTCGCCATGTAAATTTACTGGGTTTTTTTCTTCATTAAAGAGTCAGAATACATTTTCTTATCCTCAGACTCCGAGGTGAAACTGTGTATCAGGCACAAGAAGCCTGTAGACCTCCAGCCTCATAAAGTAGAGCTGACTCAGGGCCCAGCCGTAGCTGTTATGATTTAAAACTCATCACTGTGTCTATATTAAGGAAATGGTTTCCAGTCTCCTCCTAGCCAGTGACTGCTCATTCTTGGGGAGAAATGGGATCCTCTGATGGTCAACTATGACTTGAAGGATCCTCTACCTCTTCAAGTGATCTTAGATTGCCAGACATTCTAGGACACTTGAACCAACTTTTCTTCCCTGCCTCATGCAGTCAGTCAGACTTGCCCTTGGTCTCGGGACTGCCCCAGCATGCCCAGGCTCCCTGCCCATCTTCCTTCACAGTTGTTTTCCATTGCCTACGCCTAATGTGTTTATTCCAATCATGGCCACCTCTCTGTGACTTTCTGTGATGGCAAAACATGGCAAAAGCCAAAGCTGTAAGGTGTACTTGTTGGTTTCTGCTTGTCCTAGCCTCTGCCATCTTCATGAGGACGACAATGCTTGTCCCTGAAGACTGAGAGACTGCAACAGAGAAAAGTCACTCCAGTCACCCCACCTCATGTCTTCCTGGGTCAACTTCCAGCCAGGTGACCACATGGTGGCAGAGTCCAGCCAACGAGTCCCACTCAAGTCAGCCCCATCTACAGACTTCTGGGCCAAGCAAATGTTCAGCATCCTGACGCTGACACATAGCAGTGGCTACTTGTTACTCAGCACCATAGGGAAGGGTTGAACACCCCAGACTACTCATTTTCAAATCTTTATCTGGAGGAACCAACAGAACAGTATGATAGGTAGTGTAGAGTTCTAAATTTACCTTCTCTTTCCAAGAACCATGGACTGAGGGACAGAGTCTGGTACTCTGCAAAGCACTAAACAGGAAGGGAAAGGGAGCACAAAGAGATTGATCATGAAACTTTCTTGGGTTACTAGGATCTCTGATGGATAAGGAAGGAGGCATAGACTATCACTGATTAAGAGGCTTTCTCTCAACAGGCTTTCAGTGTTTTTCTTGGGTGAACTAAGGGTCTTTGAGATTAGAAGAAGAGCACAAGTACTAATTTCCCACTCAAGGCAGATAGTGAAATGCTGGAGCATTTCACCAGTGAAGTGCTAATCTGGGTCAAACTGACAGGCTCTGCCAGTGGACATGAAGGTACACCAGGCCAGAATGACTCCAGGAACTAACAAGGAAGTGGAATTGTTCTCCAGAGACATTTGCTTTCCTACAAATGCAGGAGGCAGCTAGACACAAGCCCAGCAGGTTCCCACAGTGGAACCTGGACAGCTAGCCTGGTACAGAGGGGCAGCTCTTGAGCCCTTTTCCTGTTTCCCAGAGGGATGGCTATTTTCATGGTGTGCACAGAGAGCTACAGCATCCATCAGGCAGCCTCTTTATGTGAGGACAGGTACTTCCAGGGCTTAGTTCGGTATCTAGCACATACTAGGCATTTTTCAACTATTGAAATATATACATGAGTGTTTCATGACTGCTTCCTAGTTCCAAAGAACTTTTTCGGGAAAAAAAATGTTTTCCTCCTTTAAAAAAATCCTTCTATCATTAGAAGTCAATGTTGGGCTGGCAAGATAGCTCAGCGGTCTAAAGCGCCTCTCAGGGACCGCGGTTCGAGCCCCAGCACCACATGCCATGCCAGCCCCTCCCCCCAGGGCGGGCTGAGCTGACCCACCCCCACCCCTGCAAAAAAAGAATCCGTGATAAATAAATGAATTTAAAAAATAAATAAATAAAATAAAGGTTTAAAAAAAAAAAAAGAGTGTCTCCCTTTACAGACAAATCTACTTATGAGAAAATGTGCATGAAACCTTAAAAAAAAAAAAAAAAAAAAAAGTCAATGTTATTGCAGTAATACTGACTTGGTCACTTAGAAATAGAATGGCTTCATCTCCTGTGACTCAATTTCCTCTTCCCCAAATTGGATATAATAATGTCTAACTCATAAAGCTGCGAATGGATGAAGACAATTAAAATATGTCGAGTTTGGAATAGCATGTAGCACTTATTAAGTGTTTTATCAGTATTATCTAATAGAAGTTATAATTGCAGTAGTAGAAAGTACCAAGGAAATCAATCTCCATCATCCAGCAAGAGATCATAAACCTCAATTAAATGAAGAGTAGGTCTTGATTATCCATGTAGATCTAGGAAACAAGCAAAGCAGCCCACTGAAAAGGAATTTATTGGAATCCTTTGACACAACATATTCAAGCAAATAATTAAGACTAAGGGATTCAGTCTCCTTGAGAAAAGTAAAATATTATGATTATTTTAAATATCTGAGGGCTACTCTATTTAACATCTTTCACTTTTTCCTAAGATATTTTTGGCGCATTGCTCTCCTCCCAGTGCCGAGTTCAGAGACCATCACTGAGGAGAGCTGCTTATCAGCCACAGGGCGCCTCAGACCTCTGCTCGGGAGCATCTGCACTCACTGTGCTCCGGTGGGCGGCTTCCTGTCTGTGTTTGGTTTGGACCTACTCCAGGGCTGGTGGTTCTGGCTTGGCTCATACTTCATGCTATCATCTTACTGCATATTTGATGATGGTGTTGATTTTGCAAGCAGGCAGATGACTCCTGAATTTCTTGCGGGACTTAGGGGAAATCATTTCATGTCCCTGTTTGCGTAGTCTTTTCCTCTTCTACTCTCTTATCACGCAAGCTCCCCCAAGGCTGCTCTGCCAGCTTAACATCTTCCTCCCTTGTGAGGCAGGAGGCACATTCTGAGCACTGGAATCATACAATTACAAGGTAGAAAATTTGGTTAAACTAAAGTAACTAGAAAAGATGAAAATACTAAAAAATACATTTTTCCTACTAAGACAAAGAGGAAAGCAATAGTTGGAGAATGTGAACTTGGCAGATGACTTAAATGGAAAACAGGAAGTTGTAAATCCAAAAGGCAGGTATGAAGAAGAGGTCTTTTATCCTGTGGCACCGTTCCAATTCATTATAAGGGATATCTCCTTCACCAGCATTGTGGATGTACTGACCAAGTTTATAATTCAGTATTATCTGGAAAGAAAGAGCCTGTAGGGTTATGATGCTAATCAGGCATGATTTACACCTTAGCATCAGTGTCTACACAATCAACCTCTACCCCTTATCTTGATAGCTAGATCAAAGAAGCATTTGATAATGAAATGATAGGACTCTGAAATCTTTATTCACCAGCAAGAAAATGTTGCCAACTTATTCCTTTCACCAAAATTGTGAATTCAAATTAGACAGACATGCTCCTAACCTCCAGTCTGGGGAGAAAGTTACATGCATAATTTTGAACTTTATCCCTCAAAATTTCTCCGAGCTAAAACTTTTTACCAGCTTAAATGTCAACAAAGTTTCCTCCAAAGCCCTGGGATGAGTGGATGGAGCAATAATACCCAAACTTCACTCATGGTCTCTGCTATAGTAGCTTCATCTTGGGAAGCTCTAACTTTACAGCCCTGTATTAGAGATGCAAAACAAAGCCCAACTATCTCTTTCTTACCACTTTTTCATTTGTCAGGAGAGGAAATTCTACCTTCTCTGAGACACCTCACTTACTCAGCAAGAAAAAAGCTCTTAAGAGGTGAGAGAGACAGGAAGTGGGTGACCTAGAGACAGGAAGTAGACCACCCGGATCCAGGCACTGAGCAGCAGTGGTCACACCACAGGAAACTAGTGCCTTCTAGTTCCCTGTTTCTGAGAGGATTTCCCAGTACCTCATTAATTTGGTATGAATTTTTCTGTTATGTGGAAATTGTAACACCAAGAGTTTGAATTCTCTGAAAAATTGAAGAGTGTTTGATCATCCTGTGTGGGAAATGTTCTCACTGTACTAGACAGAGAAGGGTGTGGCTACCCAAGTGCCTCCAATTGCCTTCCAGCCATGTTTGGCCCAGAGAACTGTACTTACTTTGTTTCACAGACAGTCTCTGTGGTATCAGAAATTTAGTGTCACCTTTGTTTCCAGCTTGAGAATACTTAGATAAGTAAGGCTAACAAGAGATCATTCTGGTGTTTATAGTTTAAGGAGAAACCCTGTGTTCCCAGAGTGCTTTATTATTTATAGCACCCTTACCACAAACCTGTAATTTTTTTTAAATATCTCCATTTTACTGATAAGAATCTCAGGAACCTAATACAATACATATATTTATTTTAGTCTTAACATGACCCTGAGCTAAGAATTACCTGAGCGGTAAAAATCAAGGCAAACATTGTGGTTTATATTTAAGAAAATCTAAAATTTTAAAATTTGACTTCAGATTTCTCAGATGCCTTTTCATTTTATTAAAAAGATACACTGTTTCCATAAAAAGACTTGTACAAAATTGTTTTTAGCCAATATGTGCTTGAAAATAGACAGTTTTCCTATTCCAAAGTCTATTTAGCCATGCTAGTACTGAAAAAATTCTGGCCAACCAATGTGAGTCCCAGCGATTCTCCAAAGAGTTAGCCAATGAGTGAGATTACTTAGAATGTTAGCAAGTGAAACATAGTGACTAGGTTTATAATAATCTGTCTCCAGTGTTTAAAACATGAACCCTGAAAGCAAAAGCTGCCCTGAGATTCCAGACAAACAACAGTACCTGATTAAATGGGCCTCGAGGAGGGAAATATCAAAGAAGACAAGACACTGCTGATGCAGAAGTTGATACTTTAAACAAATTTATGTTACAGGCCAAGACAAGGGTGCATGAGTGGCGCTACACAGTGAGTGAGTATTCTAATCTGGTAAGTGAGGGGTTAGAGTGGGAGTGAACTCCCAGCACTAAGTACGATGACTCACAGGTCTCAAGTATACTCACCTCTGGGCTCTGGTGACATATGGAACCCTGAGGACAGAATGAAGTCACCATGTGGATTCTGTTAGCTCACCCTCCCACTTCCAAAAGGGTCTCAGCTAACATCAGGTCACTGACCTCAGGAGCCAGGCAAGCCACAGACGGAATTCGTGACACGTGCAGACCTGCGGCCTCCCCGCCAAGCCACTGGAGGACGGCACCTGCTCCCTGAACTTCATGGTCCTCATCCGTGTGCTCTGCCCCTCTATGCTTCAGCCCAGTCCAGAGAAGTCATAGGACCAGCCTGATGCCCACCCCCTGGATGCGTTGAACGTCCTGAGCAACCCTCCTCTGTTGTCACTGTCTTCAGCACCTACTCCAACAGATCCATAAAACAGAGGCCACTCAGCTGTGGAACTCCTCCCTAATGGAGTGAGACTGAGAAATCGAAGCTGATCCCTGCGAGGGCTCTGGGCATCAGTGACAGTGACCAGTGCAGAATGCCAGACCTGCCATCTTACGTCTGTGGAACACTCGTGTGAGAAAATTTTTGAGAGCACACAGTTTTCAGATTTTCATTAAACAATTCTGGCTAACTTCAGATGCAAATCTCTAAGACAAGTGATCCAATCAAAAGGCTGCTTCTGCCTGTTACGACTATATTATCAGCTAACTGGAGGTGATGAATATGTTTCAACACACCTATCAATTCTGACCAACTGGAAATGACTTACAGTGTGTAGTGCGGCTTTCAAGGTTGCAATTGCAGACTTCACAGAAGTGACTTTGGAAACCTACGAAGAGAAGGGGAGGAAAACTTGCTGGCATCTGGCCTGAAAAACAAGCAACCTATATCCTTCTTTTTTGTTTTTACTTCTCTCTTTGATACTGGGGATTTAACCCAAAGCCTCACCATGCTAAGGAAGTGCTCTATCACTCAGCTATATTGCAGTCCCTATTTAGGGGTGTCTTGTGAACTGGATGTTACTTAGGTACTGGTAACAACTACTACAGGGCTCCAGACAAGCTCCGGTATCTCTTTCAAAACTGTTACCAATTATAGAAACATGAAACAAAAAGTGGATAGATACATATCCCACATTGGTTAGTAGAAATAATTAATGCAAATGAGATGCCGTTTTTTCTCTAACATAAAACAATCCAAATCAGACTTGCCTTTTGTAAATCAGTTGGAAAATAGCAATATGGGATTTTCAAAGCAATGGATGTAAAGAACAGAAATACATGATTTATTAAGAAAGTCTAAAGCCCGGTGAGACAGCTCAGCTGACTAAGTGCCTGCTTTGGCAAGTGCAGGGACCAGGGTTCAACCCCCAGTCCTCCCCACACTGCCCACCAATGTGGCACCGACCCTGCCCCCGGGGCACACTGAGCCAGAGACTGAGTCTGGGCATAGTGGCGTGCACCTATAATCCCAGTGCTGGAGAGGCTGAAAACAGGAGGATCACGATGAGTCCGTACTGCATAGTAGGACCCTGTGCCGTATATGTAAATAAAAATATTAATAACACAAAAAAGAAAGCCTAGTCCAAGTGTTAGATGCTTCCTGAGTCCTACAGTTTCTGGACTGTCATGCAGTACAGCTTCCCCACTCCTCACACACAAATATAGACAGGACACAGCTGGGAATGTTTTAGGAAACAAAGGAAATGAAAAATGTAGGGGCTGACCAGATGGCTCCGTGGAGAAAGTGCTTCCCTGGCAAGCACAAGGGCCTGAGTTCAATCCCCAGTTCCACCAAAAACAAAAGAAAACAGAAAAATATATATTGGCCTGCAAGATAGTAAATATATTATGTTATGCAGCTACCATAACATGAGATTCATGTGCCAAAATGCCTGAGCTAGAACTTGATGCATGTTAAGCACTGAGCAAATATTTGTTGAATGAATAAATTGTCAGACTCTCCATGCAGAATCGATTTTCTTAGGGTTTAGATAATATTGGTCAAATGTCTTAGTGTGATCAGTTTCTCCTGATATGGTTGCTAAGCTTCAGATCTCTTTCTGTTCCCTCTCCTATCCATCTATGGAACAGTCATAATGAGCAATCAAGGCGCAGGAATTCTTTTCTTCAACAAGACTGATAGGGTTTCTCATACAGATTCCCAAGAAATAGCATCAGAAGCACTGCTCTAGAGGAAAAAGTGAGTATTTGGTGGGCTAAGGTGACTCATTTCCACCTTCATTGCAAACAGGGGCCCTGGGTTACAGGACCAGGCATGGGGGTGACCTGTGCGAGTACCCTCAGGCAGCTGATGAACTTGGGAGCTAACACAATCAGTCTCTCACATCCAGACCTCCTGGGGTCTCTTCAGCAGCCAACTTGATAGCACCATGAGTCTGTACCCGCTCACTGCCTCCTAATGGCGAACACTTTCAACCCTAGGGAGCTAGGGGGCCCCTCATCCACCCAGTGGTGCCCTTCTCTTCCCATGCTAAAGTTTGGGAACAAAACCAGTTCACCTCTTTCTCCCTTGTCTGCGATGATTCAAATGGAGTGCTATATTTTGGCCTCTGTCAGCTACTTTCTTCCATAAGTCCCTAGTTTCAATGAAAGCAAAAAGCATGTTTTTCTTTGCTCTCTGTTCTTTGAATTTTTATCTTGTAGATTAGATACCGTAAAGATAGAGAAATGTCTGCATAATTCTGCTTACTGATCTAACTTTCCAGAGACCCATGACTCTCAACTTGCAAAAACTAGAACAAGGCTACCTGAGGGACATGACGTAACTCTTACTCAGTGTCCTGTGTGCTGACTCATTCTTCGCTCTGCCCTTCTTCCCAGGGAAAAACGTAGTTCACTATGTTTACAGCTGTGATCTTTGACCCATTTGTGGATCATGAAACCAACTTAATAGTTCTGGACTAATATTTATTTTCAATGAAATAATGTAGATTAGGGCAGGAAATACAGTGCACTGTGTTACAAGTAGGAATACTTTTTGTTTAATTATAGAAGTGTGAATATATTGTAGGTCAGTATAGCAAAGATATTTTTTATTTTGAGTCTGTTAGAAAATGTATGAAAACTTCTGTTGGGAAAATGTAGGTGAGCTTCCTGGGTTTTATTTTAATTTCCTTGACAGAATACATTTGAGATCACAATACCTGCTTATCCAGGGGACTGAATGCTGTCGTGATCACCTCCATCAGGCAGCCAGCCCCCTGGTCAGCTAGGGCCTCTTGCTCCCCTTTGCCTGTTTCTCCTTCCTCTTTTCTGGGGTGACCCATGAAGAAGCGGCCTTGTAAGTTCTTCTGGCACTGTGATCCTGAGCAACCTGTGAGGACCCACGGAGGCTGGCCAGTCCCCATTCTTGCAGGGCAGTACCTTCTCCTGTGGGACACTGACCATGACCCTTTTCCATGGCCCACATGTTCTGTCCTCCTCAGAATGACGCTAAACCCAATGCCCACTCTCAGCCACTTTCATACTCCCCACAGGAGTTTGGAGGTCACTTGCTCAGTTAGCAAGGTGTGGTTTCAGTTTCTCAAAGGCCTGCATATTCATTTTGGTGGACTTTATAATATTTACTCAAAAATGTGTCCCTCCAGACCTGTGCTATCCAGCTTATGTGAGGTGACCTGTGCTATGTGTACCTGCACTGTCTTACACAGCAGGCGCTGGCTATCTGTGACTCTCAGGGTCTTAAAATATGGCTAGTCTGACTGAGGAACCGAATTTTGCATTACATTTTTTTAAATTTTTATTCTTTAATGAGAAAAAAAGGTAGAAGAGCAATGAAACTGTTTCAATACAGGTGAGTAGAACATTTGCAATAGTACATTGCATATTGTTGTCTTCATAGTAGCAATTCAGAGGACAAGATACAGATATGACATCTTGTCAAAACAATATTAGTACAAACTTTTATTCTCAGTGAACTAAGAGAAAGTAACTGTATCTATCCTAACTCATATACATATATATTATACATATATATGTATAATATATATATATGTGTGTGTGTGTGTGTGTGTATTTCCTTCCCCCTTTTCACAACAAAACTGTCCTTTGTTTACACTTTCATGAAGCTAGTAACACATGGTGCTAGATTGCCTGGCAACTGTGAACCTTAACCCATCTCATGGGTGAGGTAGCTTACTTGTTTTACGCACTGGGCCAAGTCCCATCTTCATCTATCTGATTGATTTCCTAGCTACTTGGCTCCCAGCATATCCCCCTTTTTCGTTTTGGTTTTTCAGAGATGGGTATTCCACTGCAGTTAAAGGAGCTGTATTTTGAGAAGTTTTTAAAGGACCTTTTCATACTTTAAACCAATCTAAAGATTGTAGCTACTTGAATTCAGCAAAATAATCCAATATAGTCCAATAGTCTATAATAGTAGTGGGTTATCAGCATAACTGGCAATTGTCAGAATTTGTTGACTTGAGCCTTTTACAGCTCATTGCATTGTATTTCACTTTAGTTCACTGGAATTGAAGTAGCCATGTGTAGTTACTGGCAACTTTGTTGAGTAATATAGTTCTACCCTGTTACTTTGCCCCTCTAATTGCCAGCTTATAAGAAAGCAATTATTGTTGCCAAAAATCTGCGGTTAGTGAACCATTACAGGAGAAGAGAAATGGAAGCAATGTTCTAATAACTCTTCACATAATCCTGCTACATTAATTTAGATTGTTTCACCAATTTTATTGGAGCATAATTCACATGTAATAAAACGTATCTACTTTAAATATATCCATTGACATTAATGAGTTTTGATAAATATATCTGGTCACTCAACTAGCACTATGAAGCTATTGATTCCATTTTTATAAGCTGTTGCTCTCTTTACTCATAACCCTCACTAATCCCTGATCAGTTTCATGCTGATAGTATTCTGATTTTTCCAAAATAGCATATGTAGAAACATACATGTGCAGTCTTTTTTGTGTCTGGTTTCTTTCCACTATCATAATGATTTATTTGTTCAGGTTGCTATTTATGTAGGAGTCTGTTTCTTTTTATTGCTAAGTTGCATTCCATTGTATGGATATTACACAAATTGCTTTCCCATTCATGAGTGTATTTAGGTCATTTCTCAATTTGGGGTTATTACCGTATTTCTAAAAGATGCTACTGTGAATAAGGCACAAGTCTTTCCTGTGGACGTGTGCTTTTATTTCCCTCTGGAAAATACCTAGGATGGGGAAATGCCAAGCCATAAGGGCACAGTGGAGTTATACAACAAGCCATTCACTGAAGTGACTGTACTGCTTCATGGTCCAACCCCAAGGCCTAAGGGTCCTTGACGCACCACCACTTACCATTCCTTGGTGTTGCTGGTCCTCTGAATCCGAGGGCCAGCTCTGCTCACTGAAGCATGAGCACACACTGCGTCTGTTCACGTCATCTGCAAGTCAGACCGTGCTCTTCTTCAGTCAAAACAGTGATTTATCAATCTGTGATTTACCTTTGAAGTTTCTGAACATCGTCAGTACTGTGCACGAGTGCGCATGTGCATGCATGCGTGTTTCTTTCTGATTTTTCTTTTGGTCTTTTTTTCTTAAAAAAATCTTTGCTTCATCAAGGTTACAAAGGCTTTCTTTAATCATTTCTTTAGGGTACATTTTTAGTTCTTAATGTTCAATTTTGAGGTAACAAAAAGCTGTCCTTTCAAATTAAACCTGGGCTCCAGCTTTATCTCATCTTTTATTCCAAATCTCAGACCAATACAGGGCCTGCCTCATAGATTAGTTGTGAACTGGGCACATAATTGTTGAGTAATTGTTAGCCAGCGATATTTATACTCATCTCTCACACTAACCAGTCCGCTCAGAGCCTGGAAGAGAATCCTGAGAGTGAGAAAAAAGATCTTATCAGGAAGTTTTAATTATCACAAATAAAATTCATGAGATAAGAACTAGAAATAAAGCTCTCTCTCTAGTTGGAAATATTTCAAAATTCTGAATAAAATAAGCCACTCTCTTTCTCAGGTGCTGTTGTCCAAATCCTCCTGGTGTCATGAACCCCACTTCTCAGGCCTATTGGTGACACAGCAAAGATGGCCTGGCCACTGCTGGGATGTGTGGTCACATTCCGTACACATATGTAGAAATCAATGGGCACCAAACTGAGAATAGAATGACAAAGACACAAATATTTTGTCTACTGTCTTTCCTTAGGGATGAGTATACACTATCTGTCTCATTCTGTATGAAGATTATCTGCTTCTTACTAACTCCACAGCAGAGGATCAAGGAAGATGTTTCGACCTACAGCTACAAGTGGAGGAAAAGCCAAGTCCATCAGGGCGTTAATGTTAATTTTGTGATTCTTTTTCCCCTACCCTCCTTCACTGAGTAGTGTTTTCCAGGAACCAAGTAACTTGACTCGCAAGAATGCACTAAAAAACTGCAGCGGAGAAAAAGACCCCAACCCAATCTGAATAAATTGTGATTTCTAAAATATCTGAAGGTGGCAAAACTTCTTTCCCTCTGTTTTTTGAATGCAAAGAAAAAGGCAGACTCTTTCTTTACCCAGTAAATAATTTTCTTGACTGATGTGACAGATAGAGATTTATATTCTGGATTATCTCTGAACTGGTCACAAATATATGTAAGAATATATGGTCTTGCTTCCTATTCATCAAACTGCAATCCGTAAGTAGACAGTTATTAGTGTTACCTGATAAGAGCTACCAAAGTTCCTCAGGAGAAGGGGTTTTCTTTCCATTTCTGCCATAGCCACAGCCACATCTGACAGAATGTTAGGGCTTCATCATTGCTTTGGTTCACCTCTTCAAAAATTCATTCATATTTTACTACTTGTCCTTTTCTACTAAATGAAACAAACTTTAATCCCCATTGAGTGGGTTTCTGCCACTTCCCATATTGAAGATGGTAATTAACTCTCAGCACTTCTCTTCATGCTATGAAATACAATATGGAAGTCAAAGATTTTATCTTATTTTACTTGCACAAATTCTATTTCTTTATCTCCAATTCTTGGCAGGGTGAGTAAGTATTAAGACAGATTCCCAGGACATAGCCCCTCAGCAGATCCATTTTTCTTGTGATGGGGAATTGAGGAAGGCTTTTCCTGGCCACTGAAACCAGTGGAAAGAAGTTTTGCCACCTTCAGATATTTTAGAAATCACAATGTATTCATATTGGGTTGGCGTCTTTTTCTCCACTGCAGTTTTTCATCACATTCTTGTGAGTCAAGTTACTTGGAAAACACTACTCAATGAAGGACCAGGGCACAGGTCCTACTGCAGCATATCCCTCTCCCAAAGCCAGAGAACTTACAGGGTCCTGCTGGCTGCCTATGACTCAAGACGAAGCACTACATCACCTTTGAATGTTCCAATTTCAAGCTGAATTTACTTACTTCTTTGGGCCCAGGTATATCAATATATCCTCAGGATTTTATCCTGAAACCCATCTGGGGGCGTTGGGAGTGATTGCTGGCAGAATGAAAGGGATGACATAAACAGGCCTTGACACCCTCACTTCATACTTGCTTTACCTGTGCCTGTACCACTCCATATTAACATGCACATCTTGGTCCTCAAGCTAAGTCTAGGGACTGGGTACAGGCTTCAGCGGCTCCTAAGCGCAATCTAGAAGGTGATCCATGCTCCCTAGTTGCTGAGCTGAAGCAAAGCATTAGATGCTGTGCGTCAGCAAGGGCTAACAATTTTTTAAAAATATTTATTTCTTTATTTATTCGGCGCATACAGTAGCGATCCCCCGTCTCAGCTCCAGTGCTGGGATCACAGGCACGTGGCACCACAGCCAGTTTCAGTGGCCAGTTCAGCATGGAGCCATCACGCCACGCGGTACCAGGGATTAAACCTGCATCCTTGTGTTTGTCAGGCAGGCGCTTAATCTGCCAAGCCATCTCCTCGGTCAGAGCTAGCAATCTCTAAAAAGCGCTTCTGGCTGGAAAAGTGGAGAGGTGCAAATGTTTTGGAAATATGGGGTGATGACATACATAATAATTAAGCTAATCTAGAAGAAGAAAACACTTAACAGGACCCTCCCAGGCCCCAGGACCCAAACCCGCAGCTGCCCTCGGCCCTCCCATAGGCAGCTTCACCTCTTAGGGGTTGCCTCCTTCCTCTACCAGCTGCCTTATCACATGGCTGAGTATCAGACAAAACTTAAAGATGAAGAAGAGGGGTGGTCCATTTTTCTATGAGGTCACAATGGAGGGAAGAAGGAGACAGAGTGACTACATCACAGTGATGCCCATTTTGCCTGCCTGCTCCCAGCACACTGAGGTACCCAACAGGCAAATTTTCTAAAACTGAAGTTTTATTTCAAGGAAAATTCAGCCTCTCCTCAGTTACCTGAGGAAATACTCCACCTTTTGGGAAGGAGGGGTAAAAGAAAGTGTAAAGTGAAACCACAGCCCAAAAGACAAGATTCCCCTAAAACCCAGCTGTAAGAGGTCGTGTAGCCACACGCCAGACTGACCCTTGGTTGTCTACCCCGGGTCCCTCCTTTCAAGCACCAACACCCTTGCTTTTCAAAACCTGCACAGCGTCCTTGCCCATCTAGATGATGCCCGAGATCCACACCCCGGCTGCGGCTCATGCGCATGCCAGCCTTCCCACGACAAATAGCCTTGGTTAAAAAAAAAAAGAAAAGAAAAGAAATGTTCAACAAAAACTGCTACAATCTGTGGGATCGCTTGATAGCCACTGAAACCTTTCAGTAGTCAAGTCCCATGAAGCTTTCTGAACATATGATGACTCTGTTACAGTGTCTTGCTCACTACACTCACGCCTCTGTGTTATCTGGCGACAGCCTCGCTTTCATCTCTGTCCAACGCTGGCACTGACGGTAGCTCCGTCTGGCTTCTCGACTAATTTCTGTACGCGTAGGGAAGGGGCGCGATGGCACTCACTGAACGAGCTCCTTCCAGCTGGGTGGCTGGGATTATGAGAACTAAGCAGGAGAGACCATCCCACTGGCTTAAATGGGCCTTTGTTCACTGGTGGAGGAAATAAAGCAGATCACGGACAAGTAGCTAGCAAAAACTTCTGGCTGCAGGAAGTGCAGAGAACAGCCAGACGTGATGCCGTGTGCCTGAGCAGTTACGTTCCACTGGGTGGTTAGGGAAGGCTTTTTCAGGAAATGAATATTGAGAAAATACTAGAATGACAGGCAAGCAAAGATACTGGACCCTGGGAGTTGTAATCACACTGTAAATGAATGTAAACCTTTTACAGCCAGTTCTTTTTAAAAATTGAGTAAAATGATACACAACATCAATAAAATACCACTGTTCCCAGATCAGAGGGATAGGAAAGAAATGAGAGGCAAGAGCCATAGCATGCGTGCCTCCTAGGTCCTGCGAGCACAAGAAAAAGTGCCGTAGGAAGGCATGGGGGCCATGGAACAAGAGGAGGGTGCAGTAGTACTTACCCAGACCTACTGGTGAGGAAGCCAGCATTGGCAGTGCTGAAGCTGGCGCTCTCTGACACCGCCAGGAGCACCCATCCATCATAAGCAGCTCCTTCAGCCTCTCCAGCACAAAGCAGCCGGCACATTCGATGTACAAGCATTACCCCACACTGCCTGTGGATGGCCACTCACTCATTAATAGGTGTTGTGGAGATTTCTTCCCAGATCCTGGTACTTCCTTCCCGTACAGGAAGCCCGAATGCACAAGCTGAGTATCTCTCTGTGACGTTACTCATTCATGCTTCAGTAGGTGACTTTCTTATCTGACTGGAGAAGTTTGAGGATGAATTGGTCATGCTTGGCTCAGTCTTAGACATCTCTCATAAAAGTGAATCTGCCTCTGCAAAGAAGAAATCCTGCCTGTATCTTCATGGCGAAAGTGTAACCTACGGGTGCCTGTCTCCAGGCCTAACCTTACAATCACTGTCACGATTGCTCAGCACTCTGCTTAAATTAGAGTCCAACATTAGCAAGCCCGCGTGATTAGTAAACCCGGAGCACACTTCTCCAAGCTGAGGTCTGTGACATCCTGGCCTCCACTGATATTTCTCACTGTGCTCAGAAATAAGGCAGGGAAAAAGTAAGGTACCGCTTTCCTTTGGGGTTGCAAGAACGAAAGACCCTCTACTTCAGACACTTGTGGAGCACACAGCACTGTCAGAAGCAGTACCAAAGATGGCGAAGTATAAATGTGCCATCTATACCGTGCAAGTTGACGGTCTTTACCATTAAAATTAAATCATACAGATAAGAAAATGGAGTCCACACAAAACAGAAAGCCTAAATTTTTCACCAAGAAGACAAGTTAAAAACCCAATAAGTTTGGAGACTCCAAATATTGTCCTAGTGCTGTTTACATGAAACAGACAGCCATTTAAAGAGAAGCCAGGAAAGGAGTGGTGCAGACTGCTGCCTTCCCAAGCTTGCTGTCTTCTCCTGCTGTGCACAGCATGAGTTCACGGTCTTCCTAGCACTGACAAATAAGCTCCGGCTTCAAAACTGTCCAGCTCTCCACTCTCCAGTTTTTGTTTTTGTTTTTTTCCCTGCATAATAGATAATGCAAAAGGCTGCTGTTCCCAGTTCCTCTCCTCACTCATCCCAGTGCCTGAGCACAGCCCAAGGTTGAAGCTCTCCTGCTGCATTCTGGGATATGCGCATGCGCCTTCTGGAAACCTGTACTGTGTCTTTTAGAAGCAGAAGTTGACCTCTGCCTCTGCAGGTCTACCTCTCACATGGAGCGATAGAGAGGTGACAATAAAGTCTGGCTATTAGCACAGGGCCCAGACATAAGGCGACTTGTGCAGTAAGACCAGTGAGTTTGCTTTCCTGGTGATGAAGCAGAACACATATTGCTTCATTTTTCCATTGAAAATAGAGTTCTAAATCAGTTACTGGGCACTATACATTAGTGAACTGAGAGTCAGACTATGCTGCATTTGCCTACATATATTTGCAGCAATTTTTTACTTATCAAAAATGAAATAGGCAAACACCTCAGTAAATTTTCAAGTACCATGCAGGATGGATTGAAGTATTATTTAGGAGCCCTTTGTAACAGCTCTGGTTTTCTTGTTTGTCTTGGCTTTTTTATTTCTTAGGTATTTCAAGTTTCACAGTGGAGTGTTTTTGAGCCAAAACGCACATGGCAAGTATAATATTTAATGGGCCACACTCAAGTACTTGACCCTCATCTGTGGACCTCCTATAGAATCCTTCCCCCAAGGAATCAGCCCACAGCCACCCTATCAGAGGTATTCCAAGAAGAGTGAAAGAGGGCTGCTGCTAGGTATGTCCTGAAATTCTTCCAGAAAGTGTTAGAATGGTGGCGCTGTAATCCCAGCACACTGGGAGACTGAGGCAGGGGGATCACAAGTTCCAGCTCAGCCTAGACAGCTGAATAACTGAGAATCTCTCAAAAATTAAAAACGATCGGGGTGACATCACAGTGTGAAGACCCAAAACTCAATACTCAGTACCACAAGAAAGCAAGCAAGAAACAAAATGATGGCCACAATTTTTCTTCTGGTAAGTCCCCACACCAAACAAGTTAAGACGAGAAGAGTGTGGGTGCTTGAACAAAGAGCTCAGGTGCACTTCCTGTCCTGTTTCAGGTAGGAAGTGTGCTTTCACAAACCGCCATGCAGCCATTGCCCCAAAGTTGAGGGCCTCCCTGAATCTGCACTGCTGTCTCCTTCCATTGTGCACCCAAGTCTGGTGAGTGAGTCAGTACACAGCCATCCACCCTTCCGACTGACTCAGAGGTCTCCAGGAGCGGCTGCCACACGTTTTGGGGTAAGAAGGGTGTTACTGCTGCAGTGAGTCATGAGAGAGTGAGAGACAGGGTAAGGGGAGAGGCGCAGGCACATACACGGACTGGCCAAAGGATAAAAGGACCCCTGAGACAAACTTACCCTAGAAAGTTTTAGAATAATTAGAAATAAATTCTAACTTCTTTTTGGTGAAAATCCTTCATTGCACACACAGTGATAGAGCAGGAAATCTAGTTCTCTCCTCTTCTGATCTCCGTGGTGAATACACCTCCCACCATCACCTCTGCACTTATTCCAGCACACAGTGAGCATAGTGGGGTTACTGATACCATCGTAATTTTATAAAAGTTCAGTCACAACCTAATTTTCAGCAGAGCACATTTGTTCTTTTGAATTCACAAACTATCTTGAAATCCTAATGACTTTACCATAATTGTAAGGACAGACAAGGATGTAACATTAGAATTCAATCAGTGAGTTTGTTCACCATTTTGGAAAAGACCTACAGTCCCATGTCAGGTTAAAACACTACTTGTAAATCAGTACTCCTGTTAATTTTTTCTGTTCCTTGGGGCCAGGGAGATGGCTCAGTGGAATAAGCACTTCCTGGCAAGCACAAGGGCCTGAGTTCAATCACCGGTTCTGCCAAAAAAGAAAAAAAAAAAAAAATCTGTTCCTAAGAAAAGTTTCAGAACGTGTTTCTTATGCTATTACAATTATTGAAGTAAGACACACAAATTCTACTGCCCTAGGCCTGACTGGGTCCCACACCCCTGGGGATTTGTCTGCATCTGGTCTGCTGCTGGTGGCCAGGCGGCTGCAGGAGCATGGTGCGGGGATGGCTCCCGTGCTCCCGTGCTCACCCTCCAGGCTGGCACGCTACTCTGACCGTCTCTTTCCCTTCTGTCCTCCAACAGCTTTTGCGTCTTACTTCCTCCATTTTTAAACCTAAAGTGCCAAAGTCACCTACCTGGTAGCGTCGCAGTGGAGGCTACAGGTTAAACATAAAATGATAGATACATCAAAAGTTGTTTGAAAATGTGCACTGTGGGCCACACAGAAGCTGAGGGAGGTACACAGCCTGTCCAGGACACGTAGCATCTGTCGTGATCTGAGCTAAGATCTGAAGCTGTGCCTCAGAGACCCCGATCACAGGCTCAGATGTGCTGAGCACCGCTCACCTAGCTGCTCACCCATCTTGGACTTTTCTTCCTCCCTCCCTCCCTCCCTCCCTTCCTTCCTTCTTTCCTTCTTTCTTTCCTTCCTTCCTTCCTTCCTTCCTTCCTTCCTTCCTTCCTTCCTTCCTTCTTTCCATCCTTTTTCATACAGGTCTTATAGATAAGTGAAATCTTTTGAGGACCTTAACCTTGTCCAGAGAGCATTGCAGAAGCAGATGCCTTGCCTGCTAATGTTCACGCTGTGATCAGGATCCACTTTGCCTCCGCTCTCAAGCCCATGTAGGTCTCTTGGGGCTGAAGTTCCATTTGTAATGGTGCCATGTTTCTGCGTAAGTAAATTCATGGAGCTACAAAGCAACATAGAAGGTCATTAACTTTAGGTCATTGTCACAAGAGTCAGGGTCTCAACAAGTAGTTTCTGATCTGTGACATTAGAGATCCCAAAATCTTTGGGCTGCACATCTCCCACCTCAAAAGAAGGCATCTTTGACACAAGCATGGAAGTTGGCTGGGAACAACTCCTAGCCAGAGAAGGCTGTGTTCTCACCAGCAGTAGAGAGGACAAATGAGAAAGATGTGAAACAAAACAAATCTTAGAACAAGGGCCTGGCGAGAATGTCAGGTGCAACAGGGTCCTCTTTTCACATGGCCCAGGAGGGATGGAGGCCAGTGAGCCCCACACACTGGTGACAGGGACTAGGCTGGTCACAAAGCTTCACATGAGACTCTGATCGGCTCTGTGAATCACGGACCCTGGAGAATGCCATGAGTGCCATTTTGGGGTTCAGTCAGAATGAGACTTGCTCCCTGACGTGTATATTTGTTTGAAGAGGATAAGCTGATCACTAATAAGCATGTTTGGCTTCCCCTTGCCCCACCCTCTCCTGACTTCCCAGAAATGCAGGCCCAGCCTTGAGTTCTCCTGCTGAGTGGGCTCCCAGGTGTGGGCCACCACCGTGCCCACATCTGAGGAAGACCTGCCCACTGCACCTCTACCCCAGAGGCGGGGTTTGCACGAGGGATTTCAAGTGCTGATCTCTCCAGCTGGCCCAGGAACTGACTTCCCTCTAGACAAACAATGACTTCATTTGGAAAGCACTTTCAGAAAGAACTCTGCCTTCAGTAAGGACTGCCAAATTATTCTTATCGAGAACCCAGAGACCAGATTCTCCATATTTACCTGGTCTCTCCAGTTACCTGTGTAACTGTTGATGAGAAGTCATGCCAAGAACAGCTACGAGGTGGAGAGTTCAGAATCATCATAGGGCATGGCATCCAAATAAAAAGAAACAAACCTATCTCCTTGGAAATGGAATTACTGATGAAAATACAAGTCACTTTAAAGTGAGGCAGAGAACAAAGCCTTAACAATTTAAAAGGAACCAAGGATTTTTGTGGACTGAGTTAATGTAAAAATATATACATTAAGCAAATTAGGCTAAATAAGAAAGCACAAAATCATGGTGTTATAATAATGTAAGATGCAAAAATTATGACAAGGGTCATAGGGAGACACAATCAGATTTCACACTTGATGGGATTTTTCTATCATATATGATTAAAAGATAGTATACTCAGGAGAAGAAAAGAAAAACTTCTGGCAAGATGCAAAGGCAAACACCTGGAATAAGCAAGCGTCAGCTTGGGAGAGTCAACCAGGTCTGCTGGGGAGAGGCTCAATCCCAGACACAACCCGCACGATCGCTGCGGTGATACTTTGGTTTAAAGACGATCAGCAGACCCTTCAGGAAGACCAGCATGGTGCTTAGGGTGCCAAACGATTGTGAAGATGGACAGTTGGACAGGAAACACCGCATTCCCATAGTATTAAAGGTAATAAACACAAATGGTGAACCCCTAAATGACTCCAGGGGGTTCAAGACTCACGATCAGACACCATGCACAAAGCGCCAAGGTCTTCTGAAGGATGTTATAGTGTTCTCTCCCCAGCAGTCATAAGGAGGAGTTAGTTGGCCTGGCTTAGGGCCCCAGAGGGGATCCTGGTTTCTTGCTTAAAAGAGTCAATCAACTTGAAGCATTGATGGGCATGCCAAATAGCTCAGTGGATTAAAGTGCCTGCAAGCAGGTGCAGGGCCCTGGGGCTTGATCCCTGGGACTGCCATGCTGGCCCCACCCCCAGGGCACACTGAGCTGGTGACTGAGACTGGGCGTGGTGACATGTGCCTGTAATCCCAGCATTTGGGAGGTGCTTACTCCACTGAGCCATCTCCCCGCCCCTGTCCCGGCATTTGGGAGGCTATGAACAGGAGAATCACTGTGAGTCTGATCTAGTAGTGAGACCCTGAACACCCTGTAGGCCCTTCCCTAAAATACAGGGGAAAAGAGGGCTGGCAAGATAGCTCAGCGGTCTAAAGCACCTGCTTAGGCAACCTCTCAGGAACCACGGTTCGATCCCCAGCACCACTTGCCATGCCAGCCCCTCCCCCCAGGGCAGGCTGAGCTGACGACCCCCCCCCCAAGAAAAGTTCTTTAAAAAAGAAAATACAGAAAAAAAAAAGCGAGGAAAAGAATAGCTGCCTCATAGGGACCGTGTAACCAACACAGAAAGCACGGGGTCTGCTGTGCGGACAGAGTCTCAGATCACTGATGAGCTCCTGGTCAGGCGTGTGTCCTTGGAGAGCAGGACTTCATACAATGAGTGGGGTTTGGATTGGTGGGAGAAAAGAGACAAGAACTGGAGAGCTCATGTTAGACACAGGAAAAGGAGCAAGCTGGAACCAGTGAATGATGTGGGGCCCAGAGGCAGGAGGTGTCTGCAGCCAGGACACAGTGTTCAGAGTTAACTGCCGCAGGTTGGTAAACGGAAGTGAGGCAGAGGGGAAATTTCAAAGCTAGATGCCCTAGTGCAGTTTGATAGGTTAAGCAGAAAAGCATTACAGAGGATCAAGCTGGAGACTCTCAAAACAGTATTTCATCATTGCTGAATATTCAGCAATGTTCAGAGAGGAAAATGAAGGGTGTCCTCGCTGCCACTGGGGGACGTGCCAGTCTCATATGACCAAGAACTGCAATGATCGATGTGAGACAGCACACAGGAGCTAATTGCAAAAATACTTTAAAAGGAAAAACAATCATTTGTGAATACTGTCCAGATTTAAAAATAAACATGCAAAAGGCAGGGATTGAGAATGCCTTTGTAGCCGCACCAACAGTGGCTTCAGTTGGTGGAGGTGGGGATGAGAGAAAGCGGGCAGGGAGACTGGTTTTGCTGATGCTGAGCTTAGCATGATAAGTGCCCAGGAGGAAATGCTTACTCAGACGGCTAGAGAAAAGCCTACAGCTGAGCGAGAGCAAGGAGTCCAGCAGTGAGGTACGTATCTATACAAGTTTCTCAGGAAGCAGTTAGGATAGAGATTATTTTAACCTTTTGTTTCCTTTGGAATTCTTACTTCAAACGAAATGCCAAGTGTTCCTTGTTTCCATATAGCATTTCTTGTTTCTGTAAATAAGAGGGAGGCCCTAGTCAAGAGTCATGTTCCTACCATCCCATTTAAAACCAAACCCTTCCCTCCTTGGCACCTTGTCAATTGGAAAGGCAAAAGGAGCTGCTCACTCACAGGAAGAAGCTGAGGCATCCAAGAGAATCGCTCTCTGGCAAGGGCATGACCAGCAGTAATGGGAAGAGGACGGGAATACTCCCCTTCCCTGGGCCTCGGCAGAGCCAGGGAACAGTGTCAGCCCAGGGAAGCCAAATGATCCCCAGGGGCAGGCCTAGGAGCTCAGGGACACCCAGTCTGAATCACTCATGGTGCACAGCTTGGTCAGATGAGAAACCAGTGGGCAGTGCAGAAACCAGCTGAACAGGGCCAAAGGCCAGAGAGGCATCTTGGAATCAGGACAGCCAGGCCCAGCCAGCTGGGCCGTGTTGCTACAGGACAAGTCCCCAGGTCACAGGGGCACACATTAACGCATCCACACAGAAACACGCTGAGCACCACTGTGGGCCATAAGACACCAGGAGGGAAGAGAGAAAAGCGCCATCTCTGTCTTGATGCTGTGGACTCTGAACCTAAATCCCTGGCTTCCAGAAGGTCCTCTCCTATGTATGTCCTCCCTCCGCACAGAGGCCGCCTGTGGTCAGCGCTATGAGCCATGCCCAGGGGTCTGCTCTTACACGCCCAAGTCCCTTTTCCAACTGGCCATACCGTGCTT
>PVKA01017663.1:32422-45424 GCA_004027165.1 Ctenomys sociabilis
AAAAAAAAAAAAAAAAAAAAAAAAAAAAAAAAAAAAAAAAAAAAAAAAAAAAAAAAAAAACCTACATGGAAAACAAAAGCCTCCTGTGACCCCGCCATCCAGAGTTAGCAACTGTTAGTAGATGGGTAGCTTGTACTCTGGCATGCAAAACACTGTGGTTAGAAGTACGGAGTGTGGAGCAGTCCTGCCGGGTGTGAAATCTAGCTGTGGCATAGCCCCAGAAAATGGCACGCAGACATGTGCACACGCACAGCACAGAAGTGTGCACACACCACACTGACACTCACAACACATGACATATGTGTGCACAGATCCCCGCAACACCACCACACCTCGTAACCCCGAAGTGTTGCTGTCTGATACGTGACACATGTCTGTGTGGTGGAACAGTTCTGAAGTAGGGTCCATCACACTAGTAGGGGAGGTTGGAAACATTCCCTCACGTGGACACAGTTAGAGACACAAAGTCATCTGTCCTAGGCCGGCATTTATAGCATGCCTTCAATAGCAAATTCAGAGAAGCAAGGAGATTGGTGGCTGCTGCAGGGTAGGGTGATAAAGCAACAAGGGGATTATCGTGTGAATGGGTTGCCTGTGCAGATAACGAACATTTTAGAAGTGAATAGTGGTGATCCTTTTCTAATTCATGGTAGATATAGTTACTCCTCAAAAGGAAGTGTATGTCATGGTATGAGAATTAGAAGGGGGAAGAGAGAGAAGGGGAGAAGAGGAGGGGAGGGGAGGGGAAGAAAGAAGGAACTGCCTTGAGTCCTATGTGACTATGTGACCTGGGATAAGTGATTTCTATGTGATCACTTTTCTCTTTGTAAAGTGAGTACCATAATCACTTACCAGATTGCTACAAGAATTAAATAAACTCATGTGTGTAAAGGGCTCAGAGGAGCCTGACACACCAAATGCTAGACAGGCTGCAGCTCTTATTAGTAATATTAAATGGAGAAGGGAAACACATCTGCTATTTAACTGATATTTCGCAGGAAGTCAATTCATTTAATTAATATGTTCTACAACAAAAAAATCTTTTTTTTTTTTTTTTGCAAACATATCTTTGTAAATGCTCCCTTTTTAAAAAAATAGATTTGGTACAGGGTCTCACTACGCAGCTTGGACTCATGATTCTCCTGCTATCAGCCTCACAGGCTCTGGAGTTTCAGGCGTGTGCCACCACATCTGTACTGTGTCTGGCTCAGTGTGCCTGGGGGTGGGGCCAGCACAGCATGTGGTGCTGGGGATTGAACCCCAGGCCCTGCGTTTGCCTCAGCAGGCATTTAGTCCTCTAACCTATCTTGCTGGCCCTTGTAAAGTCAATTTTACACGATGCATCGTCATCTTTTGCCACCCATTCCTGTGCTGCTGGACATTTAGTTTTAAGTTTAGTTTAGTTTTAAGTTATGCTGCAATAAATTATTTGTGCACAAAGATTCATTTTTTGACACACTCCCTTAGATCCTCTCAGAGGCCCTAGCGGAGCGGTGTGCTTGGCATGGCTCCTACAATCCTGAGATCACCCTTACCATGCTGCTTGCTAATGAACAGCTCACTGCATTTTTCACCCTTATTTATTCCTTCTTCCCAATATCCAAACCAGTTAGCCCTGCTTTGCTGTAGGTGCTGATCCTGTGGCTCCCGTGGGGTGTGTGCCCTGGCACACAGAACACACCTCAGTTCTTCTACCTTTCCTTCCACCTCCGTCTCTTGATTCTCTTTCCACCTTCAAGTGCTGTGTCTCTGTTCCCTATTATCTATTTGTATTATTCTATTTATTTATATTTTTGGTTCTCAGACCAGAGAAACTGTGTGATATTTGAATTTTCTGTCACAATTCTTTTAAATTACACTCAGTTAACTCACTGAGGTTGAATGGTTTATCTTAGAAAGTATCAAGAGCCCTTAGACCTCCAGGAATATATGTGTTGTTGCTTTTTTCTTAAAATACAATTGAGCCCTATTTGACTCAATTGTTTTTAGCTGTTCATAGGGCAAACTGAACAGCCAACTGCCGTGTACTAAGCAGCTTTTCTTCTGGATGGTTAACAACCTAAGTTCACAGATCAAAATTGGAGAAATAGAAGAGCCACAAGGCCAGCCAACATTTTGGCCCTAGCCTTTCAGGGTCAGCAAAGACTCAGGACATGGGAGAACCTGTACTGTAACATCATGAAACTCAGTTGTGCCCCAAATTTTCTGATCAAGGAGATTATGGAGCCATAGAGCAAAGAGATCAATGATCTATAGTGTGCCTAGGGAGAGTCACATGGAGAGAAAACTTTCTCTCAGGCTCTCACAGAGAGCAAACTGGTCAAGCATTGGCCATGACTCATCCACATGGATGACACAGACAAAGGATCTACAGAATAAGGTACAGGACTACAAGATAAACCCTGAGGGGACTTCACTGACCTGATCAGAAACAAAAATCATATGTTTTGGTATATAGGTCTTGCTGTATCTCAGTCTTAACCATCCAGCAGAAAAGTATAAAAATGAGGTGTACACCACAGGGCCATAATAATAAGTTGAGCTGTAAATGGCTACAGTCAACAACTTCTTCAATAACTCACTATTAATGTGGAATGCTGGATTTTGTTGGATTGTGTCACCGAGTTCAGGCACCTCAATTGGTTGAATGACAATGGAGTGCTCATCTTTGACAGGTCTAGACAAAGAAAAAAAACAAAGGTACACAAAGGAAGAATCATAATGTGTGTGTATAAACAGTACAATTAGGATAAACATGCCATGCTTCTGCATAATTCTATGAGAAGCAAGATTTGCACTAATAGTGGTTGGACAGGATATTAAGTTGGCTTCTAGTACTATGGACAGACACTAGGAAGATAACAAGGTAGAAAGTATTAATTATTGAATCTGTGATATCATTCAGCTATAAAAAATAAGATAAGTAAACAGCCACACTCTCTTAATTCACTGATAAGAGACATCTGCTATAATATGATGTACGCACCTTGTACGATACCAAAACATTATGAAAACAGTTTGCAATGTACTAATTAATTGAATCTGTCCTGTTAATTTGTCTTTAAACTGTCTCATTGCTATTTGTTCTTCAACAAAATAAAAAATAAATAAATAAATACCATTGAGCAAGGGCAATTCCATGAGTCCTGAGACACTTCTGTCACTCGTGACCCAACACTGTGCTGGGGTCTTGCGGCGCTGACATCATTGCAGGGAACGTTCCTTTTCTTTCTTTCTTTCTTTCTTTCTTTCTTTCTTTCTTTCTTTCTTTCTTTCTTTCTTTCTTTCTTTCTTTCTTTCTTTCTTTCTTTCTTTCTTTCCTTCTTACTTTCTTTTTCAATGTATTTGGTTGTTACAGGGTCTCACTGTGCAGCTCTCACTCATGGCGATCCTTCTGCTTTCAGCCTCCCAGTGCTGGGATTACAGACATGTGCCTCTACGCCCAGACTCGGTCTCTGGCTCAGCGTGCCTGGGGGTGGGGCTGGCGCAACATAAGGAGCTGGGAATTGAACTGGTAACCCTGTGGTGGCCTACACTTGCCCGCACAGGCGCTTTGGTTCACTGAGCTCCGTGTTCTCTTTAAAACTCGGGCTCCAATTTCTGCTTTCCCCTGCCCTGCTCATCAGGACAGGAAAGAAGAGCCAGCATCTCCACAGTAAGGAAGTCTGAACTGTGAGAAGCAAGGGTCTGAGGTTCTGTGATTTCTCTTTTCAGTATAAGTCTACCCAAGGAAATAAAGACCTTGCATATTTAGTTTAGTTCCTTTTAAAATTAATCCATATTTGTAGTTAATTATTGTGTGCCTTGTGGGAGTTGACACATATACACAACACATCCTCATTCTTTCCATTCTTCTTCCCCATCCCTGGCCCCTTGCTCCACTGCAAAATTCCCTTCCATGACCAGTGATCCATCTTCCTGTCCTGCTTGTCATCCTCTTCAGTTATTTACACTCCTTGTACTTTGGGCTTCTCAATAAGAGAAGTGATGCAGCATTTAAGTCTATGTTTCTGATTTATTTCACTTAACATTTCGCCAGAGCATGCTTTTGACAGGCATTCTTCCATGGCACCCTGCCTTCTCCAACATACCCAGAGAAAGCCTCCAGCCCCGCCCTCCTTCAGCCTGTGCCTCTGTCCCCGTGACCTTGTTCTTCATTTTACAGCCATGTTCCCAAGGGCTACCCTGTAATGGCAGGTGAACACCCTCACCTTTAATCAGCTTTTAGATAAACCTCGTGCATAGGACCTGACTGCTATAATTTCAGAGAGCATGTGCTTTAACAACTGCCTTATCGGTGCAAAATTGAGATGCGTGAATACCAGCATCTCATTGATAGAGTACTATGCCCTTCTAATTGAAACACTTGCCAAGTTTTATGAAGCAATGAGTGTTTAGCAACTCACAGAGTTATATGACCCTGCAATATAAGGTTTAGTATCATGCAACATTTCCATGGACTTCCAACTTCAAAGGCAGCATAAAAGAAGCAGAGGTTTGTTTGCAAGAATACCATGAATGCTTGCAATCAGGAACCATGGCCCGGGGCACAGGATTTAGGGACCGGGCACATTCACTACATGTGGCCACCCCTTTCAGAAGGCAAATGGATATCTCAGACAAAGTTGTGTTTGTATGTTTTTCACCAAAGTTTTTTTGGTTTTTTGGGGTGTGTGTGTGTGTGTGTGTGTGTGTGTGTATGTGTGTGTACATGGGTGCTCTACACCCTCTGCCTTTTCTTGTGGAGAGCGCAGGATGGAGGGGAGCATGGTGGGGTGTATTATTCCAGTGACAAAAACAGAAGTGCTGGCAGAGCTGAATAAACCAAATAAAACCCACACCTTCTCTTCAGCTGAAAGGGAGGGAAGTGAACTGAACTTGACGTGACTCAACTGCCAGTGACAGTATAGTCCTGGGTGCGAGAGAGTAGGTCTTCCCACAGAGCGTGGCATCAAGTAGCAAAGCAGTGTACTTGTATTGTTTCATGTGACTAGTCCGTCCTCACGGCACCCTGAGCAGCACTGTGCCACGCGAGGACTCAGAGACAAGGGACCATGTTCCTGCCAGCACTCATTCAAATATACCTCCCCCATCTTTCTTACCTTCTTTCCTTTTTCTTTTTTTGTATTTTAGGACAAGGTCTACAGGATCTCACTACACAGATCTAACTCTCATAGTGATCCTCCTGTTTACAGCCTCCCAAGCACTGCGATTACAGGCATGCTCCACCATGCCCAGTCTCCATCCTCATCTTAGTGGGACCCAGGGGTGAGGCCAGCATGGCAGGCCCAGGGATCAAACTCCTAACCCCTGCATCTGCCTAAGCAGGCACATTAATCTGCTGAGCTATTTGGCCAGCCCTCATCTTTCCCTTCTGTCTTCTTTACCCTTCTCACCTTTTGTCCCTCCCTTCTTCCCTTCCTTCTTGCACTGCCTTCTTCCCTCGTTATCTCCCCTCCTCTCTCCTCCTCTCCCTTCCCCCTTTCACCCCTTGCTTTTCCCTCCCTTCTCCTTTTCCTCCCTCCCCCCCTTCCCCTTCCTTCTTTCCCTCCTTCTCACTTTGCATACCAAAAGCAGTTCAATAATTTCCTGGGCCCCAGGACAGGGGAAAGGTTCCTGTACGTTTCACACTCTCCCCAAAGTGCAATGTAACACCACCTACTGTATAAACGAGAGTTGAAAAGAAACAAAATGGCCTCAAAATAACTCATACTAAATATTCAGCAAATATATGTTAGATTGTCTGCTTCCCATTAGGCAGGAGCAGGGTGAAAGCACTTCCAAGTCAAAGGAACACCCTGCAGGAAAAGCACCAAAGCACTAAATCTGGTTCCCCTGAATGGAAATTTCAATGTGGTCCTTGCTCAATTGGAAGGTGACCAAGATAAAATGAAGGAGCCGGCAGCTCTGCAGGAGCTTGGAGGAGACCCCTGAGGGTGTGGGGTTTGTGCACGGGACTCAAAGGTTCAGTTCATCAGAGGAGAATGGGTGGAAGCCAGAGTGATGAGTGAGGAGTCTATCAGAAGAGGGAACGCCAAGGAGAGACTAAGCTATGCCGGCCTCCAAAGGCATAGGCACAGATGGACATTTAAGAGAAAAATCTTGCTTCAAAAAGTGTGTGACCGGTAATAGACTCATTGTCAAAGCCCTAACCAACCTGGGTCATTTTCAAGGTGAGTACCCAAGGACACACAGGGAACCTTAAAAGGCTCCTTATGTTCCAGCTGTTTCACCAAGTCAGGAGACTATGGTAGTTCCTGAGACGCCCCGCTCACAACCTCTGCTTGTATGGAAAAGGGGCCCAGGCCTTCTGGAGCTCACTTACCCTGTGAGGCTCAGGAAGCTTTGTAGCTAGGCCAGGCCTACAGTCGGCACAGGCCGAGACCAAACCTCAGAGTCAAAGCTGCTCCCGCAGCACCTGGACTCTCCATGGCAGCTGGGCCTCAGGAGCAGCAGAGACCCCGCTCTGGCTCTGACCCCCCAGGCGAGAAGCGCTGAGGGGAGGGAGTGAAACTGTACTTTGCCAAGCACCCTTGAGCAATTCCCATGCGGAGCTTGGGCTGAGGGGCTCCTCTGGGGAGGCAAAGCTGAAGCGTTGCCCATGGGGGGAAATATGTGGGGTGGAGGGCCCATCTGGGCCGGTGCTGGGGAGGCTGGCGGGGGCCTCCTGTCGGCCTTGCTGCTTCCTCATATGAGTGCTGTGTAGTAAGGGACCGCCGGGGGAGGGGGAGGCTCGGGCCTCTGGCCAGCAAATGTGGCCTGCAGTGCCCCAGTAACGCCGAACTCGGGTCCACGGTTTCTAAGAGAAGAACACAAGACAAGTGTATTCTTTCTTTGTCCTTTTCAGCAGATGCTACAGTAAACTTGCTGTGATTTTTAGGTTGATTTTCTTTCTGCCAAAGGCCTAAACTAAAAGCTCTGAATCTGTAGTCAGAACCATTGCCTCTCCTGTGTGGCCGACTGCTCAGCGTTTTCCGGATGCCCGTCAGCGGTGCGTCTCCAGCGCCACGCAGCCCGGAGGCCTCTCTCTGGGCCTCCTGTTGTGTTCTGCGTGCACCTGGCAGTCCACTGTGAGGCTCACCTGTCCCTGGCTGGCGCAAAATATCTGGCATACAACTCAGAAGAGGAGAGGGGGCTTGGGCTCAGCGTGTCAGAGGCCTCAGACTGTGGTCTGCTGGTTCTGAGGCAGAAACACGGAGGCTGAAAAGCATGGTACAGGGGAGCTATCCACCTCACTGAGGGTGGCAAGCTAACAGAGAAGGGGGAGAGCCGAAGAGGGAGGCACAGGCGGGGGTTAGCGGTCAGGCCTGCAGGATCCCCCACTCAACTGGGTCCAGCTCCCATTGAGCCTACTGGGATCTGAGCTTATCCGTGACTTTCCCACATGATGAAGTCAGGGCCCTCATGTATGACCCCCTCAACTGTTCAGATGCTGGCAGCTGGGAGCCAGCGGGTTCTACCTGCTGAGGCTCCGAGCTCTACACAGTGAGGCTCCAGGGAATCTTGGATCCCAACCACCTGAGCCTTTGAAGGTGAAGGCCTCACAAATCCACTTTAAACACTCAGGCTCTACCATAAAGCCTGCATGGAAGAGTTGTGGTCTGAATGAACAAAGGAAGGAAGGGAGGAAAGGAGGAAATAAATAAAGAGAGAAAAGATGGAAGGTGAGGGAAGAAGAGGGAAAGCAAGGGAAGAAAACTAGAAATTTATTTTGAAGATCACTATCATCAGCTCTCTAATCTCAGGAGCTCAAAGAAAAAGAATGATATAAAATAGCTATTCCCATATTAAAAAGGAAGAAGTTGAAGTTTCCTACACATTGTCATATAGATTATTGCAAATAAATTATTCCAGAGAAATACTTTATGTGCAGACAATAAGGGATAACAAAGGACAACAGCGCCTTCCAGAGGCTCAGGTGGGAGTGAGAAAAAGCCAGCCTCCTCTCCTGGGGCAGAGCCTCAGAAGCCCCTGGGAGGAACTGGGGCGCATGGGTCACAGGCATAGAGTGGCAGCTAGCAGTCAGGCGGCACAGGGCACAGGCTGTTGCTGCAGTTCAGTAACCCACAGCCTCTGTGATTTTTGACTGAGTAGTGGAACAAAAGATACTACAAGAACCTACACAAAATTCAAACAAAATATTCCACACAGGTTGCATGATGCACTTGGGATACCCAATTTTAAAGGGGAAATTCATCCACTGTTCAGATATTCTCTGGTCCACACCCACAGAAGTGCCCCCTCATCCAGGTGAGGGCTGTGTCTCCCATACCCCCAGTGGCTCCTGGAGTTCCTGGCACCAGTGATGACGCAAAGACCCTTCTGTGTGAGCATGCGGATCAGGTGAAGCTTCTCGTGGAGATGGAATTAGGCAGTGGGGACAGGAGCACCTGCCTGCCTGACAGATGGTGTCCAGGCTGACTCAAGTGCAGCCCCGCTCCGGGATGGGGCTTTTAGATCTCAGCAGTACTTTCTTATTCTTTCCTGTTAGGAAATTAAAACAGCCCAAGGCCATTAACAATAATTAGCCCTGGCAGTGAGATCAAGCTCCCCCGTGCTCTCGTGCATACGCAGCCAGGCCAGCATCAGGGAGCAGGCATCGTGGGGCTGAGGCGTTGCTTTGCCCCTGCGCCTGTCTCCTCATCTGGTGAACCAGGGGCTTCAGGGTAGCTCTCACGCTTCCACTCAGCCTCAGCACAATATGGAGCAAAGACTCTTATAGCAAAGACTCTGAAATGGAACTGGTGGCCACAGAAGACCACGGAAGCGCACACAGAGCCTGGTGTGAGTGGCTCTGGCCCGGGGAGGTCTGCGTGAGATGCTGATCTTCAGGTTTGGAGTTCACGTGAATCGTTTTAGGGTCCAATAGCTCCTCGGGGAATGGATTGTGAGGGAGCACAGGAAGAGGTGCAGGCTGCACCTAGGCCAGGTGGGAAGGCAGGAGAAGGGCAGGACAGGCAGGGTAGGGGTGCAGGATGCACTTGGGAGGGAGAGAAATCGGCTGCCTGGAGGGCTGAATGGAGGGCATGGGAAAAGGAGCATTCCTCGGGATTTATCCAGACAGGGCGATCAGGCAGTGGTGCTGGTGGTTAAGAGGACCCCAGGGAGCACCAGTGTGGCGGGCGAGAAGGAGTCGGGAATCTGGGTGGGGCGCGCGCAGGTTGAGAGGCCTCTTGTCCACAGCATGCCCTGGCCGTTGTGCCTCTTCTAGAGCATCGCGCAGAGCGGTCCAGCTGGCGGATTTCGCTGATTTGTAGATTCAATGAACCGCTAGTGCAGAACGAAGTCTGCCTTCCACAGCGCTGTCTTGAGAACCTGGAAAACAGCACACGTGCGCAACTAGGCCTCAGCCCAATGACGAAAACAGCCTCAGGTACCGTGAACGTAAGCCGCCTGACGTGTGTCCAGCTGCCCCTTGAATAGCACTCACAGGGCAATTTTCCTGAGCCTGGGTGAAGACTGGGGCAAGTCCAGAGCTTTTCTAGCTCCTTTTAAACAATATTTCAATTATAAAAGACTATTCAAAAGGTAAATCTGCAAATCCACGCAGTAGTCAGAATCCAGGACTCAGCTGGCGGCCTGCTCCCACTGCCCCGCCAACGCGGGGCCCTGATGACCGTTTGGCCCGCCAGAGAGCCGGCAGCAGGGAAGGACAGCTCATGATAGCTGAAGGTTGGAAGCGGCGCGTGAGCCCGTGACCTGGGGAGTGGATGAGGAACGCGCGGCATTTGCACACGAGGAGCGCGGCTCCACCCGAAAGAATGGGCTTGGATCATTTTCCGGAAAGCAGAGGCACCGTGAGACTGCACTGTTAAGGGACATGAGTCAGACACACAAGCCGAAATAGTACGCGGTTTCTCATCTGTGAGAAACTCGGAAGACAAATATGCAAAATAAAAGAAAGATGATATAAAATAGGGAGAATTTTTTTCAAATGGGAAAGGAACAAGAGATGGAAGGGAGGAAAGGGGATAAAATGAAAAGAATTGAACTAAAATAGAGCTTTTGCAAATCGCACAAGAACAAAGAGTGGGAGGAGCAGGGAGGGCTGGGGGGGCACTGGAGGTAAAAAGAAGGACACATGTGCTGTGCGCATGCGCTACTTCTCCTGCGCGCATTGTCACTAGGTACTGAAAACACCAAAGACCACAAAAAAGAGCAGGGAAAGAGGGAGGCCTCGCCTGGGTGGAGGCTCCAGAATCCTGGGCCAGGCAGGAAGCTCCTCCCTCCTCTCTCGCCCTCCCTCTCCTGCTTCCACGTCCAGCCTCCCTGTAGTTCCCCCACCAAGGCAAGGCTTTCCCAGAGCCCGGGCGCTGGCAGGAGGGAGGCCAGCTCTACCCCAAGTCTTTGCCATTATTAGGTGTTGTTGAACTCCAGCCCTCACGGTGCTCGACTGAGGAGCCCCTTTCACAGTTCCCTGAGTAGCTTCTGAAGTCAGCTTCTAGACTAAGGCATGTCTAACAGAGGCTCCCTGAGCGATTCCTGGGGAAAGAGGGTGGAACTTGGAGCAGGACCACGAGGGGACCTTGTTTGGTAGGGGTACTGGGCCTTCACACCCAGCTACATCGCCACTGCCCTTTTATTTTTTATCTTGAGGTGGATATTTCTAAGTGGCCCACACTTGCGGTCTTCCTGCCTCAGCCTCGCAGAAGCCTGGGTTTACTGGGGGTCACCACCAAGCTGGGACATCCTCCCTACTGAAAAGAACCCCATTGACGAGTCTCAGAGCCTTGCCTCCTCCTCTCTCATCTTTGACCCCTTTTACAGCTCTAATCTCACTGAAGTGGCCCAAGGTTTGGGGATAGGCTCCCTCCGACCGAGGCGAGGGTGTTTAGAGCGTGGGAAACCAACCTCAGCCTCGATGACACCTGATGCCCACTTGCGCGGTGCTGTCAGAACCTGCGAAGGTTAAGCGCTGGGTCCCGGCAGAACCACCTTCCCTGCGCATGCATTGCACCACTGGCCCTTTTTTGTTGGCCCAGTAGTAACCAGCTTTCATCAACTGACTCATGGCGCTTGAAACTACACAGCCACAAACAGCCGCCAGATCAGGCATTCAGGTAAAAAGGCAATGCTGCTATTTGACGCCACTCCTTCCTGGGCCTCCGCTTCTGCTCCCGCGGCTCTCCCGAGCCACTTGGGACATTGGCGTCCCCTGGTGGCAGCATCTGTGTCCTGCAGAGTGAATCACACAGCTGTCCGGCCCTGGGGTCCCTCTTCCCTACAGTACTTTTTCCCTAGAAGGTGTTTGTTTCACTTAATCATCACAGGCTTAAACTTAAGTAATGTGGGATGGATTATTGAAAAACATGGGAGATGCTAAACTTAACATTTAAACAGTTTATTACAGTGAGAGATAGTGTCATGAGTCCCCCTCAGAATAACTCTTCTTGTTTCAAACCCACGCATCCTGTCGTTCCGGTTGCTTTCTGAAGCACCTTCCCAGGTCCTCTCATGCTTGTCGTTAGCTGCACCATCCCCGCTGGATTGATGAAAAGCTTTTATCTTTCACGGTCATGTTGGCTTTGAGGAAATTGTATGCTGCCAGGTGCAGGAAGGTGGATGAAGGCGCGAAGTTGGGCGTCGCAGCCTGCTCCCCACCGGCTGCAGGGCTTCTGGGCAGCAGTATTCACGCTGTCGTCTCCGTCACATCAAACCGCTAGCAACACTGTTATATTTTCAATAGCAAAGAAAAGTAAATAAAGTGTTCTTGCAGAGGCTATAGGAAAATTATAGCACTATGCCCTAGGTAGTTATGTAAATGATACAGCTGCTGGCAAAAGAGTCTGGATGGGGCTGTGGAGCTAGCTCAGCAGACAACATGCCTGCAAGGCAGTGCAAGGACCTGGTTCAATCCCTGGTCCCTCACGCCAGGATGGAGCCAGCCATCCGTGGGAGCCAAGTGTGGTGCCTGAGCCCACGATCTCAGCATGAGGAGCTGCGACAAGGCGTCACTGAGCCCCATGCACAGTGGGACCCTGCACCAAATGCATGAGACTGGAAAAAAGAGTCTAGAAATTCTAAGGGACAGTTAAAGATAGAGTTGCCAACAAAGCAGCCCACTTGGCCAGAGGAATTCAGGTGCCTGGCCCCTCCCCCCACACTGCAGGATGGGGAACCAGCCCAGGAAGAATCTTTCTCTCTTTCCTTCTTTCTTTCCTTCTTTCTTTCTCTTTCTTTCTTTTCTTTCTTTCCTTTCTTTTCTTTCTTTCTTTCTTTCCTCTTTTTTCTTTCTTTCTTTCTTTCTTTCTTTCTCTTTCTTTCTTTCTTTCTTTCTTTCTTTCTTTCTTTCTTTCTTTCTTTCTTTCTTTCCACTTTTATTTTTTTCTCTTTCCTCAGTGGCTGGAGAGAAATCCAGCCACAGAAATCCAATTTCATCCCCTAAACCCAGAGGCAAAGTTCAGCTAATTGCTTAAAAATGCCATTCTTTCTTTCCTTCTTTTCTATTTTTCAAAGAGAATTTTTTTTAAGTTTTTTAAAATTAGAAATGACAGAGAATTTCCCTAAACCAATAATAGGAATGCAGTGCCGTTGTTGCATTCAGATCACCAGATGTGTGCATGCAACATTGGCCAAAGGAGTTGTAAAAAGTTAAAAAGGAGAGAAAATGTAAGCAGTAATTGTTCCTTTCAACAAAGCCATCAAAAATCAGCACTGATTTACAGTGAGCTTAATACTCATCCAAGCTGTCCTGTGTATATACGTGGTATTTCCTTTTCTCTTCCTGTCTTCTTTGAACAGATTCTTACGCTTTCACAGTATGTGTTGTACATTTCAGACTTTATTTATATGAAATACAGTGTTTGGTTCTCTGGGAAGCTGAGGCAATACAATCCCAAGTATAAGCCCGGGCAGCCTGGGCAACTCACCAAGACTTTTCCTAAAATAAAAATACAAGGACTGGGGATGGAGCTCAGTGAGAAGGTCCTGGGTATAATGCCCAGGAATGCCGAAGAGGTGTGCGTGTGTGCATGTGTGTGTGTGTGTGTGTGTGTGTGTGTG
>PVKA01017664.1:0-31739 GCA_004027165.1 Ctenomys sociabilis
CAAAGAATACAACCAAAATTAAGATAGCAAACAAAACCTATATAACTTTTTTTTGTACAGGAAAATACTTTTGAAGTATGCATGTAACTGCCCATTCTTTTAAAGAAAATCTACTGCAAGCAAAGTTATCAACCTCCAGAAAAATCACACGTTGCATTACTAAGCATATCCCCAAAAAGTGTACAATATGCACACTTGGAAAATACAAAATTAAAAAAATTGTAAGCAACAGGTGAGCTTCATATTTATAAGAATGTGAAAAGAAGTCCCATTTTTTTTTTTTTTTTTTTTTTTTTAGCACTGTTGTATAAAGAATTGTCTTTTGATGCGAAGTTCGTGAATTGTCCTCCTGCTGGGACCACACTTTACAAAAACACCGTGTTTTTGAAACGAGATTACAGAGCAAGATAGAGCATCTTAGCAATGTCATCTTATTAAAGTTTCTTTTTAAATTTTTGCTACTTTATCAAAACAAGTCCCTTAGGTGTGTAGGATTCATTTTTAAAATTCTTCCTAGAAATAATATACAAAGGAGAGGCATATTTTTTCCCAATCCCACTCCTGGAAGATGCTTCCCGTGGCTGAGAAGGGTCTTCTCTTGTCTCTTCTTTTCACTGGTTGTTTTTGGCTTTAGCATGTGTTAAGATGTGAGATTTCAGGTTAGTTGACTGAGCAAACTTCTTATTACAGCCATCGAAGGGGCACACATAGGGCCTGTCTCCGGTATGGATCCGCACATGCGTGCGCAAATTGAAGTCCAGTGAAAAGCGTTTCCCGCAGCCTTCAAATGTGCACTGAAAAGGCTTCTCTCCAGTATGAACCAGCTGGTGTCGCTTTAGCTTTGAGCTCTCAACAAAAGCTTTGCCACATTCTGCACAGACGTGGACTCGGGGGCCGTGGGTGTGCAGATGTTTTCTCATAGCAGAGTTATCCCTGAACATCTTTGTGCAGCCTTTATGAGGGCAAGCTATTGTTCTTGGAGCATCATCTTCTTTAATTTTTCTTGGCTTCATTCTAGCAAATTCTGCCAACTGTTTAGGGTCCGAGAGGTCAATACCAGGTATTCCTCCAGGAGGGAGTTTCTTTCCTGTCATATACTCTGAATAGTCAGGAGGTGAGTTCTCTCCAATAATCTGTTCTTCAACCACTGTCTCATGGTCAATATCTTTTTTTTCATCTGACGACCACATGGTGACCGAGAACTCGCCCTCCAGGGTCTTGATCTGCACCTGCTTCTGTTCCCACTTCTTGCCGCCCGGGTCGGCGCCGCCGCCGCCCGCCGCGCCGGCCCCGCCGCCCAGGTAGCTCTTCTTGTTGCCCTTCTTGCCGCCACCCTTCTTGACGCGGCCGCCGCCTGACGACGAGCCGCCGCCGCTTCCGCTCTTGCCGGCCGCCGCCACGGTCACCAGCGTCTGCTCGATGTAGTCGTCGTCGCCGCCGGCGGGCGCGGGCACCGGAATGAGGATCTGGTCCTCGAAGCCGTCCTCGGCGCGCAGCCCGTCCGAGTCGTCGCCGCCCACCACCTCCTCGCGCGTCTGCACCAGGATCACCTCCTGGTGGTGGTGCACCTGGCTCGGATCATCGGTGACCAGCGGCTGCAACGCGATCATGGGCGGGTGGTGGTGGTGGTGGTGGTGGCCGGCATGCCCGTGGCCGCCCCCGCCACCGTGGTCGCCGCCGCCGCCGTCCTCATCGTCGTCGTCTTCCTCCTCCTCCTCGCCCACCACCGTGGTCTCGATAGTCTCCACCGGGATGGTCTCCACCTCGATCTCGTGCAGCTCCACGATCTCGGCCGGCATCTCCGAGCCATCCGTGGCGATGTAGAGGGTGTCGCCCGAGGCCATTGCCGCGGCGGCCTCGGCGTGGGGGCTGCGGGCGGGCGGGCGAGGAGGCGGCCGGCCGTGGGGAAGGAAGGAGAGGGAGGAAGGCGGCGGGCGGGAGGGGGGGGAAGAGGGGGCGGGCGGCGGGGGAAGGGGCGGGCGCGGCGGGCGCGACGGGGCTTCCCCGCCTCCCGCGCTCGGTGCGCCCCGCGCTCGTCGGCCGCTGCTGGTCCCGCTGCCCGCCTGGCCGCGCCTCGCCTGGCCGCGCCTCGGCCGCCCGCCCTGACCGCGCCTCCTCCCGCCCTCCGGGCCGGCGCCTAGCTTCCCCCTTCCTCCTGCGCCTCCGCCTCCTTCCACACAAATACCAACTCCTCAACCCGAGCCCAGATCTCGCCGCCGCTGCCGCCGCCACACTCTGCTCGGGGACGGCCTCGCGAGACTTCCGCTCTGGCCCGGCCCCGCCCCGCCTCTCCCACTCGCCTGGCCGCGCTCGGGCTCCTCCTTTGCTGCCAATCCGACGGCCCGGCTTGCCGCCGTGGCCCCACCCCCTAGCTCGGATTCCTCCCGGATTGGGACTGCTTGGACAGGGGGCGGAGCTGCCCCACGGGCGCTGGCTGGCCCCGCGGTGCGTGACGTCACGCGCCGCCGCCGCCGCTCTGCGGCGCACGGCCTCCGCCCTTCCCGGTGCAACAGGCGGGTGAAACGCTTCCCGTGCCAAGGGGTGCACTTGGGAGTGGGGTGTCGCCGCTGCAGCCGCCACTTCGGGAGCTGGTGAGCGGTCCCAGCGCACGGAGCTGGAGGCTGGGGACCCGGGAACGAGCGGGCGGGAGCGGCACGTTGCGCGGGGCGGCCGGCGGCCTGTCGCCCCAATAAAGTGGTTTGACGAGAAGCGCCTGTGTTTGGTTTTTCGCGTCGGGCGGCGCGTGCTCTTCGCGCGTGGTTTCGAGGGGGCGAAGTCCGACGGGAGGACAAAGGCGGCGGCAAACCCGGCGCAGTCTCCGAGCCGGGGCCGAGTGCAGGGTGCAGGGCGGCGGCGGCGGAAGCGGGGCCCAGTCCACCGTTGGACCGTGTCCGTTACCTTTTAGTGACCCGCGGAAACCTGAGGCGAGCGTTTGGGTGCCTGTTCCCTGTGGGTCGCGGACCTGCGCGTTCCGGCAGCGTGAGCCGGCAATGGATCGCTCGCTGCGATTTCTTCCTCGCGCTCCTCCTCTGCCCCGCGTTCTTATTCTCCCCCGTGTCTCGCTTTCCTACGTGCTCTCCATATACGTAGTCTTGCTAAATGCCACATTTGTCCGGCGTGCTCTACGTAACAGCTCCTTCAGAGCTAGTTTTTGGTTTTTTTTCTGGCACGGATTACCGGCAAGTTAAATCTTCCCGAGTAGGATGTATTGTAGTGAAATGCATTTGCTCTTCTCCGTCCCTTCGGTCGATCTGACAGTTGGATTAAAGAATGCAAAAAGAGACTTTCTGGTTTTTTTTTTTTTAAATTAAATTTGCAAACTTGGAGGTGTCTGTTCATTGGCTGAGTTAACGCTCTTGTGCATTTGTTGAACCTTAGTATTCTCGATGTTTATGCTTTTGCAGAACCGGGGATTGAACTCAGGCCCTTGTGCTTGCCAGGCAAGCGCTTATTCTACTGAGCTATCTCCCGGATCCTTGACCTTTATTCTTGTCCAGTGGAAGAACTTTACTGCAGTTGGGATCCCTGATTATTCTCAACTAATACATTAGCAAGCTTGTTGAAACTGGAAGGTATGGGGCCGGGGAAATGACTCAGTAGAATAAACGCTTCCCTGGCAAGTGAAAGGGTCTGAGTTCAATCTCCGGTTCTGCCAAAAAAAAAACCAAAAACTTGAAACTGGAGGGTATCTTACTGGGAACACTAGCGAAGTGTTTACGTATTCTAATTAAAAATGTGATTTTACAAATTAATTATATTTGTTTTTGAGATAGGATTTAGTTCTGTCCAGCCTTGATCTCAAGGTGGTCCTCCTCCCTCAGCCTCCCAAGTGCTAGGATTACTGGTATGTACTGCCACGCCCTGCTTAGCCCAAGTAGAGTGCTGAGATTACAGCCCTGTACTGACAGTGTGCTAGTACTTATTTCTGAAAGGCTTTGAACTTGATTTCCCCTCCCCCTTGGATTAATGGGATTGTACTCATGGCCCTGAGCTGCCTCAGGCCCCACCCACTCAGGCACACTCTCCTGCCTAAGCCTCCCAGAGTGGATTACATTCCTGAACCCAAGTCCAGCTGTAGTGTCTGACTTCTTTTTCTCTTTTCCCTCCCTCGCCCCCTCTTTTGGGACAACTCACCATATGGTTCAAACTGGCATTGAATTCGCTTTGTAGCCCCGTTGGCATCAAGCTTGAGAAATCCTCCTGTCTCAGCCTGAGTGCTAGGATACAAGAATACACTGCCACATTCAACTTGATTTGATCTTTGAGAGTACTATATTAATGTAAGGAGTGAAAAATAAGATTAATTTCTCTCCCAATGTGAGCTGTAAAACCTAATTCCCCTTTGAGTTCTGTACCCAAACATTTTAACAAATCAGATCCACTGAATTAAGTTATCCCTGGCTTCATAATTTATAAGTTGCATAAATATTTCATTAATGAAAACTAATTTTATGTGGCTTATTGCTTTTTAATTTCACATTCTCCCTCTTGAGTTGTTGGTAAAATGTCTTCAAGACGTTCTTTGGGGGACTGGGGAGATGGCTCAGTGGAATAGCGCTTCTCTGGCAAGAGAGGGAGGGAAACGGAAGTGTGATTCCCAGGCAAAGGGGAAAGCTGAAAGGGTTTAAGTGGTAAAGAAGGCTGTAGGTGGGCAAGTGCAGTGGGCAAGCGTGGGTGCTGCTGATCCTGCCCTGAAGTCTGCTCTGGGAGCCACTGTGGAGATTCGCTCTTGTTCTGCAGCCCTTGTGGTGTCTGTGGTGACCGGTGTTCTTAGCCTTCTGCTTTAACTACAGGATAGTTTGTCCTGAGACTGCCAACACTGTTCCATAGGCTCCTTCTTTCCTGCTTTTGCTGCTTAGTCAAAGTCACTTTACTGATTTTTTTGCTTGGGGTTTTGTTTTTGTTTTGGGTTTTTGAGACGATTTCACCGTGTGCTTCAGGCTGGCCTTGAATTCACTTTGTACCACAGACTGGCCTTAAATTCGCAGCGATCTTCCTGCTTCTGCCTCCAGAGTGCTGGGATTACAGGTGTGTGCTGCCACGCCCAGCCATCAGTTTATTTTTTTTTTTTTATTTTTTTTTTTTTGTCTTTTTGAGACAGGGTCTCACTATGCAGTTCAGGCTGGCCTTGAGCTCACTTTGTAGCTCAGGCTGGTCTCGAACTCAGAATAATCCTCCTGCCTCAGCCTCCCGAGTGCTGGGATTACAGGCATGCGCCACCACGCCCGGCTCAAAGTTTTTTCTTTTTTTTTTTTTTTTGGCAGAACCAGGGATTGAACTCAGGCCCTTGCGCTTGCCAGGGAAGCGCTTATTCCATTGAGCCATCTCCCCAGCCCCCCTTCAGCCATCAGTTTAAAAGGATAAATTTGTAATTTCAGGATGATAAGACTCTAAAGGTGGGGTAATTTCACCATTTTTATTAGGCCAAAGAGTAATCTATGAACTTCTGGAGATCTTTTATATTTGGGAAAAGAGGAAATGATCATAGCATTCTATGGTGGCTCACCTGTAATCCCAGCACTAGAGAAACTTAAGGCCGGAGGATCACTTCAAGTTTGAGGCCATCCTGGGCTACATAGTGGGGCTCTGTCTCAACAAAACAAATGATTATTGTCACTGAATGAAAGTGGCATTTCTCTCCAGCCACCATCCCGTTTTCCTCCTGTCTCTGGCTTTGCCTTGGGGAAACTCCTTGATCGGAGTGAAAGTACAGTGACAGAGAAGCTTGTATGATGGTGCCTGACCATTGGTGTTTTTCTTTCTTTCTTTCTTTTTTTCACGGAACCAGGGATTGAACTCAGACTCTTGCACTTGCCAGGGAAGTGCTTATTCTACTGAGCCATTTCCCCAGCCCCAAAAGATTTTGAAGTTTCCCTTTTTTTTAGTACTGGAGATTGAATTTAGGACTTTGCTTGCCATGCAAGTGCTGATTTTACTGAGCTATTTCCCCGGCCCACCGTTGGTGTTTTGAAAGCTCCACCTTTCTATGAACCTGAGTCTACAGGGAAAGTGAATATCAGCCACTGTAGAAGAAAGGTGATGGGGCCAGGAAGGTGGGTCAGTGGAATAAGCACTTCCCTGGCAAGTGCAAGGGCCTAAGTTCAATCCCTGGTTCCAAAAAAAAAAAGCAAAGATGATTATTGGAAGCGTCAGCACAGCTGTACAAAGCTTTCTAGACTGCAAGAAATCAGAGGTCTCAAACTGCTGCGAAGATGTGGTAACAGAGATCCTGAAGTGTGCCCTTTGGTCGCCTGTCCTGGGCACAAAGGACAGAGACATGAACTGTAAGCTGAGGGCTCATTTTGCCTTCTGTGGAGTGGGGGGTGGGATGGAGACTGGAACTCAGAACCTTGTCCTTGCTAGGCAGGTGCTGTGCTGCTGAGCCATATCCTCTGCCCTGAGAACTCAGGTGCTGTTTCTTAAATCTATGTCATTTCCCACTGATGCTTTTTCAGAAACTTTGGTTGAAAGATCAGACTTAATTAAGGAGCTGGGTATAGAAAGGAATAAGTGAAGGCCAAAGACTGAAGGGCATTACTTGAAAGGTGCCTCACACCTGTACTTCCCCCCACCTCACTCTGTTCTTGAGTGTCTTTATTTCTACTTCCTGGGCTAGGAGAGATTTAGGGTTGAGTAGGGCCTCCAGCCTGCTAGGCCAGGCCTTACCTTGAGCTATGCCCTGGGCCCCTCCTCCATTGGGTATGAGCAGGCTGCCTATGTTTTTTTTTTTTTTTTTTTTCTTGGCAGACCCAGGGATTGAACTCAGGCCCTGTGCTTGCCAGGGAAGCGCTTATTCCAGAGCCATCTTCCCAGCCCCAACAGGCTGACTATGAAAGCAGGTTCTACCTTCTTGCCTGGGAAGTGCAAGGTCCTGAGTTCAATCCCCAGCACCACAAAAAAAAAACAGGTTCAACCATATTTATTTTGACAGATTGGGATTGGTTCAAGCAAGGAACTCAAACTAAACAGTTTCCCCTGAACATAAACAAATTTGGCTGCCTCAAAAAATTGTGTTTTGATTAGTTAAAGGCTCCTGCTTTTGCAGTTCTCGAGGTAGGAGTTTGCAGTTACTGGCTGAACCTAGGCAGGGCAGCTGTTCGATCTCTTCATTTTATGGAAAACACTTGGCAAGTGGCAAAGGCAGTGACAGGTGCCAGAGAGCTCTGGTGAGGTGCAAGGCAAGTTTGGGCAGGAGGACCCTGCTCCAGTCAGACCCCTGCCTTGTTTCCAGGGAAACGCTAGAGAAATCAAGATGGGAAAGCCACGTGTGTGCTTCTGACTCCCCCTCATTTGGATCTATACAAATTAAATGGAGAACCAAGCACAGTTGCATTTTCTAAATTGCCTGAAAGGTAGAGGTTTGGCTTTGGTTCCCCCCAGGGCGTCTGTAGAACCTGTGCTACTAAAGCAGTGTGCACAGTAGGTTAGCAGTTTAACTTGTGGCGAGATGACCTAGTTACATGTCCACAGGTGAGGCCCGTATTATATGCAGCAAACGAAGTCTATAAAGTGGTGGTCACGTTCCCTTAGGATAAATAGTTTATTGCAATGACTAAATCTGGTTAATGCCCAAAGTATAAAGAAAGTTGAGAATGTGTGAGTAAACTGGGCGATAGAGAACCCTTTAAGGCTGGCTTGGCAGCACACGCCTAGAAGAATCACCTGCAGTTCAAGACCAGCCTGGGCTGCACAGCAAGACCTGTATCCAGAAGCATAAATAAAAAGAAATCAAACTCACAGGCGTTTTCCTGGTCACCGTCACAGTCACTATGCACTGTGCACACATCCCAGTGTGAGAGGGTCCAGAGGCTGCTTGAGGGAGCTGCCATGTGTTAAAGGGGGTAACGCCCAGATATAGTAGGCCTGCTGGGGGCCTGTCTTCCTGCAAATTGCAGACCAGGGGGCAGCTCACCAGGGACAGTGCTCAGATGCCTGGTTTTCATGTGTGTGGCACTGGGGACTGAACCCAGGGAGCACTGAGCTGCCTTTTTTTTTTTTTTAAGCAGGGTCTTGCTATGCAGTTTAGCCTGGTCTTAAGCTCACTTTGCAGTGCAGGCTGGACTTGAACTCACAACAGTGCTTCTGGCTCAGCACCCTAAGTGCTGGGGTCACAGGCCTGCATCTCCCCACCCAGCTTAGCTGCCCTTTTTGAGGCAAGATCTAAGGTGCTCAGGCTGACCTCACATTTGCAGTCCTGCGCAGGCTCCCAGGTAGCTGGGTTACAGGTGTGTACATGGCTCAGAGGACAACAGGTGCTCTTTAGTTGTGCGAGTCTTAGGAAGAGGCGAAGAGTTTGGGGACAGGGTCAACCCCATCCTAGTGAGGCAAAGACCTCCACAAGGGAGAAAGTGCAAGTTGTCAAAGCTGAGCAGAACATAGAATGGGGACCCTCTATCAGGCCACATAGCAGCCTTTTTGGATGCTAATGTCCGTGTGAAAAAGGAGGCAGTAGATTAGTGGATCAGTCTGTATGCATCTGAGACAAGGCTGCAGCACTCACCGTAAAAGGACTGTGTTTAGCCTTGAAAATCACTAGCTTAACCCACTGAAGCAACTACAGTGGATTGCTGCGTTTTTCTCAGCAGTTGGTAACTAACATTTGGTCCTGCTTTTTGATTGATAGCCTTTTTTTTGTTTTCAGAACCAGGGATTGAATGCAGGCCCTTGCGCTTGCCAGGGAAGCGCTCATTCTTTGAGCCATCTCCCTGGCCCCTGATAGCCATTTTTTATGAGCCATTCCTTGTTCCAAAGTTCCAGTGGGAGTTGTGTTTAACAGTGGAAGGCAGGCTGGGCCGTAGGTCAGTGGAGCAAGTGTTTAGGCGCTCAAGGCCCTGGGTTCTGCCTCCACCACCAAAATGGGTGCGATTGGCCTTGGAGCTCCAGACCGCAGAACAGCTGCAGAGGTCCTCATGTGCCTCTGAAGACACAGAGGGAAGAGCAGGCTGCGAAGGGAAAAGCTGGGGCCTGCTTCTGCCAGCTGCCATCCATGTGCCCATCAGAAAAGGCTGTGTTGGGTTGGGTTTTGAGGCAGGATCTCTACATAGTGCAGGCTGCTTTAGCTCCCAGGGATCCTCCTGCCTCAGCCTCCTGAGTGCTGGGATCACAGTTGTGCCTCACCATAACCAGGCTGTAATTTCCTAATTGCTTCTTTAGCAATTAGGAAACAGGAAGAGCAGTGCCAGCTTTTAGGAGTTTCAGAAATGAGCAGTAATGGTAAATAAGTTGCTTGCATTAAGTGTGCACAGTCCTATTAAGAAAGAGGCATGGCAGGTAGCACCTGCCTCTGTCCAGCACTGAGCAGGCCAAGGCACCAGGATCACAGGTTCAAGGCCAGTCTGAATGCAGTGAGACCTTGTTTTAAAAAAAAAAAAAGAATACCACATAATATTGGTGCACTCCTCACCTGGCTCACCTGCCTTCTCCACTTTCTTCTCCCACAGGCCCCAGGCTGTGTGTACTTTGCGTTGGGGCTGCGTGGACAGGGGGCCAAATTCACAAGACTGTGTGTCTGACGCCCATGGAACGGCTCAGAGCTCGGGACCTGCTTTGGCCTCCCTGCGCAGGCTTCCGCGTCCTTCACCTCAGCTGCAGCTGGGTCTCTGTTTCACTGGTGCTTCCTCCCTTCTAGCACAGAAGGACTGGCTGAGGAGTGGAAACCCAGGACACTGTTGAAAAGTCACTGTCACAGGAGCAGCAATGCCACTAACGTAACAGCAGCCCACCATGGTGAGACGTGGGAAGGGGGACACATCTCCCATCAGGTTCCTGAGAACCCCCATCCTGCATGGTTCCTTCCACAACAGCCATCCTGTCCTTGCATGAGGTGTGGTTCCAGACCTGGAAATTAGAGGACAGAGGTAGACAGGAAGGACTTGAGAATGTTTATTCAAAGGGCCAGCCAAATAGCTCAGCAGATTAAAGCCCCTGCAAGGGCCAGGGGTTCGATCCCCAGGCCTGCAGTGCAGGCCCCGCTCCCAGGGCCTGCAGGGCGATTGTGACTGAATGTGATGGCACATGCCTGTAATCCCAGTTCTTGGGAGGCTGTGAACAGGTGGATCACTGTGAGTCTGATCTTGTAGTGAGACCCTGAACACCTCATTGACCCTTCCCTAAAATACACAGAAAAAAGGATATTCAAAGTCATCACCACAGGTCATGTGTCTGGGGTCCCAGCTCTTGCGAAGGCCGAGATGGGGGGATCGCCTGACTCCAGAATTTAGGGTGGCATGGGGAATGTCCTGAGACCCTGTCCCCAGACCAGACGGTCATGATGTCCTAGTGACTGCCTGAGACAGGCATGAGGAGTCTGTACCACTTGGTTAAGTGACACTGTCATGGTGGTCAGAGGGTCTTGTTCCTCAGTGGTGAAATTGTATTAGAGGCAGCCCTTGCTGTGTTCCTGGAGATCTGAGTGCCAGCCCCTTCTCCAGCCACCAGCCGGTCAGAAGTCTCAGCTTCTTCCTGTGTGACCTTCGCACGGCCCGCCGCCGCCTTCATCGCCCCACTTGGAGCTGCCGTGGTCCCCGTGGACCCTTGACCAGCTCTCATACCTGCTGTCCCACTGTGGCGTATCTCAGCCCAGACCTTCAGTTCCTGGCCCTCATTTTCCTTTCTCAGACCAGAAGCCCCCAGCAATCCCCGCGCCCTCGTGCCTCACACCTCACCTCAGCCAGGACTTTGCCCGGGGACCAGCCCACTTCCACCTCTGCCTCCCTCTACCTCAGACATCTCTGGCAGCCGGAGGAAAACTGCTGCTAGATTTTTGCCATAACTTGCCCCTGGCTGCGGCATCAGCTAAGTGTCTGGCCACCCTGAGAAGTCACGGGGGAGGCGGGGAGGTGCGGCTGAACAGCAGGGTGCTCGCCCAGGGGGCCAGGCCTCTGATTCCCCTGCCCCCAGCTTGGGGCCCTCTGTGAGCCCTCTGCGCGCCTGCCTCGTGCGCCTCCCCACCGGCCTGGCTGTCTGCCTCTGTGCACCCTGCTTCAGGGATGCTGGAAGGGTCAGAGTCTGCCTTCTGAGATGCCAGCTGCACCCTTGCCCCTTTGTACCATTATCCAGCAGAAGCTTCCGGCCTAGCGTGGGCCTCGCTCCATGTGCTCATATTCCCCCACCCCACTGCGGCCTTCCCGGGGCACCTGCATACCCCAAGCTCCTGGCAGTTTTCCTCCAGGTGCAGTCTCACCCAGCTTTGGAGAACAAGGCCCCTGACCTGTGTTGCCCTCCAGCCCACACCTACCTTCAGCATCCAAAGAGGCTGTTTCCATCTGGGTCCTTCAGTCCTAAGTTGTGCCAAGCAGAAGACTTGGAGCCTCGTGACTCCTTCCCCAAGTGCCCCTGGGTCTCCGCACTCTAACAAGTCCGGACCTTGTTATCCACGCTCAGGCTCTCTGGGGGCTCCCTGGCCAGCAGACTGGCCTCCAGGCCTCCTTCCTGCTGCCCGTCCATGGCAGTGCACTCTGCTATCATCATCCTTCCCTCCCGTCCTGGGGTGCTTTCCTACTATGCAAGGAGCAGCCCCACCCTGTTTCAGAGGGGGCTGCAGCATCAGTGGTCTGAGCTGGGCCTGTAGCCTCTTCTGGGTCTCTGGAGCTCTCCGTGGTTCTGCACCCCGGCCTGCACAGAGTGCTGTTGAGGAAACAGCTGTTTTCCTGTGCAGGGCTGGGAGAGGCTGGGAAAGTGTTTGAACTCACCATCGTCATGCCTCAGCCTCCCAGATTCTGGGTATGTACCACCAAAACCAGCTCACCAATAAAATTCTATCACAAAGCCGGGCGTGGTGGCGCAGGCCTGTAATCCCAGCACTCAGGAGGCTGAGGCAGGAGGATTGTTGTGAGTTCGAGACCAGCCTGAGCTACAAAGTAAGCTTAAGGCCAGCCTGAGCTGCATAGTGAGACCCTGCCTCAAAAAGACAAAAAAAAAAAAATAAAAATAAAAATAAAATAAAATTCTATCACAGCAACTAGGGCAGCTAAGATGAGCCTAGAGAAAAGGCCATTTTCTGTCCATGTTGGGCATGGTAGGGCATACCTGCAACTCCAGCACTCAGGAGGCTGAGGTGGGAGGATTATTGTGAGTTCAAGACCAGCCTGGGTTAGAAAGTGAACTCAAGTTCAGGCTGGGCTGCATAGTGAGACCCTGTCTCAAAAAGATAAAAGAGGGCGAAGGAGATGGCTCAGTGGAATAAGTGCTTCCCTGGCAAGCGCAAAGGCCTGAGTTCAATCCCTGGTTCCGTTAAAAAAAAAAAAAAAAAAAAAAAAAAAAAAAAAAAAAAAAAAAAAAAAAAAAAAAAAAAAAAAAAAAAAAAAAAAAAAAAAAAAAAAAAAAAAAAAAAAAAAAAAAAAAAAAAAAAAAGACAAAAGAAAAAACAAAGTATGATAAACTAAGAAAAAATGTAGAATTCTTGCATGTATGGTATAACCTCAGCTTTGAAAAAAATACAGGTATAGGAGAAAATAAAGTAAATATGACAGAACAACAAGACAACAATTCCTTTTGGCTTATTTTGAGACAGACTTGCTGTGTAGCTTAGGTTTGCCTTGAACTTGTGATGATCCTCCTGCCTTGTTAGGGTTTGTCTAATTGTCCTCCAAAGCCTCATGCAGTCAAGGGTGGCTTCCCAAGGTTGTGATTAATTCATGATCCAATGCTGGGATTGTGGGTGTGAATGCTATGCCCATCCTGAGGCAGACAGCCTGAATGCAACATCACTTTTTGCTTTTTTTTTTTTTTTGTCTTTTTCAGACAGGGTCTCACTATGCAGTTCAGGCTGGCCTTAAGCTCACTTTGTAGCTCAGGCTGGTCTTGAACTCACAACAATCCTCCTGCCTCAGCCTCCTGAGTGCTGGGATTACAGGCCTGCGCCACCACACCCAGCTACTTTTTGCTTTTGTTCTTTGCTGTTTTCCACCGCCATGAATGGCTGCCCTCTGCCTTGGAGCCAGCTGAATGTGGACTGAAACCTCCACAAACTGTGAGCTAAATAACCCTTTCCTTCCTTAATTCTGGGTGTCAGGTATTTTGTCCCAGCAATGGGAGAAAACTATCCGAAACATGCCGCAACCTGCCAAGTGCCGGGACAACAGACAGGCAGGCACCACCATGCCTGGCCACAGTTTGTTTTTGGAAATGAGGATTCGGAGTAACTTTTTTCTCTTTTGCTTTCTATTTGCATAAAGTAAGCAAACATATCTGTACATTTTTTACTTTGTCCAATACACACAGTGACACTTGTCATTAAATGACTTCTGTGTGCTCCGTAGTGTTCAGTGGTTCTCTTTGTGCAAACGTCCTGCTGCCCTTCTCCAGAGCTTTTTTCTTGTAAAGTTGCAATCCTAAACTTGTTAAAAGATAACCACCCCACACCCCCCACCCCCAGCCCTTGGCAGTACCTTTTTACTTCCTGTTGTGGATTTTGGCCTCTGCCTTTTGTGGCTGGGTTACTTTGCTGTGCCCCAGTTTCTCCGGCTATCACCCACTGCAGTGGGTGTTGGGTTTGCCTCCATGAGGGCTGGTAGGGTGCACCTGCACTGTGCTTCTTTCACCCAAGAATGGAGGCTGGGCTGCTCCCACGTGTCGCCTCTGGAGAATGGGGTGCTCTGAACAGGGTGTGCAGCATAGAGTTTTACAGGGAGAGAAGACAGCAGAGGGCCGTTCTGGAAGCTCAGCAGCCTGCTTTGAGTTCATGAGGGTTTCTCAGCCTTGCTCAGGGTGCATACACATCTTGTCCCTTCCTTCCCATGAGAAGGCAATCCCTCTGCTGGAGGCTGGCCTCACAGGAGTCAGAAGGCCCCAGCACTAAAGTGCTCCCTCACAATCGGTGTCCCCATGCCCGCCCTGTCACAGTCACCCCTCTGCCCCATGGTCTGGGTCCCCAAGCCACCTCTGCCCCATCACCCTCCGCTGCCCAACAGCCCCGTACCCACTCCCACCCTGCCCTGCCTTGGCTAGGAAGTCCCCTATGACCCACACCTCGCTTGCCACACCCCTGATCAACTTTGACCCCTCCCCTTGTGGTATTGCTGTCCTGCTAGCGGTAGGTTCCACGGTGTGTGTGTGCGTGTGTTGTGTCAAGAAGAGGGGACCTGAGAGTAAAGAAGGGACAGTGAACCTTGAGCTCGAAACTGGCATGTTCAGGAGCACCTGCACACCCTGTTCAAAGGGGCCGGAACAGCCACATCTGGGCACTGGGCCGTGGTGCTCTGGGCCCTCTGCGGGAGCCCTACCCTCCCTAGCCCTTCATTTTCTTGAGACAGGATCTCGTTCAAGTTGTCCAGCCAGGCTTGAATGTGCAGTCTGCCTGCTTCAACCTCCTGAAGTGCTGTAATGATGGAGTTCTTATCAGAGGAGAGGGAACAAATCGCTCCTCTCATGCGCCCCTCAGTCCCAAGCTGTCCTGACCCGCCTGCCGCTTTCCTGCCCTCTGGCTGGCAGCCCTGGCCTCTGAGATCTCTCTCTTCCCCCTCGCCCTCTCCCCCGCTCTTCTTTCTTCTTCTCCTGGGCCCCTCCCTTCTGCACGCTGTCTCCAGGGCCTGCTTTCCTCTCCTGTCCCACATAGCCCATATGTAGATGTCACACTTACTCTGTTTATTGGCTGGGGCTTTGTGTGTTATTAAGAGAGCCAGGAGGTGCGATGTGCTTTGAAGCTTTTCCCCCTGCAGAAAGATGCCTCCCCGAAACATTCCAGCTCAAGTGACTTTTGGTCTTGGGCTGGACTGCTGTCCCCCATGGGCGTGATCTGTGGAAAATCTCCCAGCCATGTCCCAGGGCCAGGGCAGTCGGCACCTCTGGAGTCCTGGGCGGCCACCTGGCCAGCCATGTCCCCTGTCCACTGTCCCCAGCGCTTTCCTTGTCTCACCTTCCTTCACCTGCTGCACACAAGGCTGCAGTGACCAGTAAGGGGGCTGTCAGGCCCCTTTGTCCCCGACCCTGGGGCTAGGCCTCGGGTCCACATCTTTCATGAGGCCGGGGAGATGGCTCAGTAGAATAAGCACTTGCCTGGCAGGTGTAAGGGCCTGAGTTCAATCCCTGGTTCCGGAAAAAAAAGGGGGGAGGGGAGAGAAATAAGAAACTGGAAGAGCAGACTTGTTCCTCAAAGCCGAGTGTGGTGTGCACGCTTGTAATCACTGCACGCTGCTGCAAGTTCAAGGCCAGCCTGGGCTACGCTGGACTACACAGCGAGACCTGTCTCGCGTCCTGCTGTGATCTACCCCTTCAGTCCTATATGAACAGGGCAGCAGCGAGCAAAGTGCAGCTTGTCGGGGTCGGTGAGCTCCGCCCACCGGAGGTGGGGTCGTCCCTGGACCCAGCCCTGTGCTAGGACTGGGCAGCCCGCCGCACCCACCTGTAGGCCCGCCCACTTCCTCGACTCTGGAATGCCCCGGAGGAGCCGTGGGGCCGAGGGCGCCCAGAGTACCTGATTCGGTCTTGTTCTAGGCGCGCTCGCCCTCTGATCCCCGACGCACAGGGTATCCCGCAGCTTCTGTCTTTACCACTCCGGGCCCAGCCTTTTCAGGGCCACGGACCCGGCCGCACCCCACTTTCCGCTTTGTACCCGCAGTGGGCTGGGCTGCCCGGGCCCCACTCCTTAAGGAGCGGGCGGGCGGGTCCTGCAAGATTTTCAGCTCCTGGGGGCAAGGCAACAGGTCTCCTGCAGAGGCTGGAACGGAGCGAGCAGTCCTCTGAGCGCGGTGGCCGGCTGGCGGGAAGAGGGGGGCGAGCCCGGGCCTGCCCTGGCAGAGGGGCAGCGGGCCGAGGTGACCCTGCTTCCGGGGCGCCACTCAGCCAGATGTTCCGAGTCAGCCCTCCCACGCCTGTCTTTGACGGGGCCTCGTCTCTGAGGTGAGGGAATGGCTAGCCCTGGTGGCGCGAGCCTGTATGAGTTCCAGCCACCGGAGAGACCAAGGCTCCCCGTGCAATTTAGGAAGACCTTGTCCCAAGATCAAGTAAAAGAGCTGGGTGAGCAAGAGAATGCCAACTCTGAGTCTAATCTGGCCAATTTAGCAAGATTCAGGCTCAAAATATTAAAAAAGACTGGGGTGCATCTCAGCCGGGGGGCGCCTGTCCCCAGGTGCGAGGACAGGGCTCAGGCCCTTGCTCACAGCTTCGTGGCTTCCTGCTTGAAGGCTCCACCTTCCTCCTGATAAGGACAAAGGACCTGGGGCGGGGCACAGGGCACTACTTGGGGTGTCTGAAGCTGTTCCCACAGGTTACAAGCACTGGAGCAAGCTGAAGCTCCAGGAGCTTCAGCCTGACTCGGGCTGTGTGAGGTGTCACCAGGCCCAGGTCCCCCAGCAAGTGTGGGAATGGAGCTAGAGTGTGCGAGGGCCCCTGAGCTGGCACTAATGTTGCTGGTGAGGAAGAGCCACAGAATTTCTGGGAGGCGCAGAGCTGGGAAGGGGCAGCACAACCCACATCCTGCTGATCTCTGCAGCTGACTGCACTGACCTCCCGGAAGTCCTCCTGGATGGAAAGAGATTTACCTCCTGCTGTCTGTAGGAACTGGCCCAGAAAATTGTAGCTGGGTGCATTTTTGCTGTTTCCCACAGGGCTTTGTTTTCTGAGACAGGGTCTTGCTATGTGACTGTATAGCACCCCTGCCTCCAGCTCCTGTGGGCTCTCCTGCCTCCACCTCCCAAGGGCTGGAATTACAGGTGTGCGCCACCATGCCTGGCCCTGCCTCCTCTTATCATCCATTTAAAAACCTGCTGTATGATCAGTTTGAATGACAGGAAATTCCACATTCTACATTATGCAGTTTTGAACTATTGCATTTTTATGTTTTTACTGCAGAGACGGAACCCATACTCCCAAGAACAAGGCAAGAGTTCCCCAACTGAACTAAGTAATGGATATATACATACCATTGTGATTAGAAAAAACAGAAGTTTTTTTTTAATGGTTTCTTTGGGGGGTGCACTGCAGTGCCCGTGCCCAGCATGCTGGAGGTCTTGGCTTCCATTCCTCAGCATCATGGAAAATAAAACTCAATCACAATTGAGGAAAGGAACAGAACTAAGACTTCATAGAGGGAAGACACGGCTCTTCAGGCACTGGCCTTGGTGCCAAACGTCCTGTGCAACCTGCCCTCCTACGGTGTGGGCCCTCTGGCAGGCACCCAGAGCCACAGTTTCCCCGAGGCCTCCACCACTGGGGCACTTCTGAACGTTTAGAGCTCACTCTTCCACCTTCAGCCTGTTCCTCTTTTTGTGTGGCCACCAGGAGCTCCATGTCAAATGTTAAATTCCTTTCCCTCCCACCTCATGTTTAGCATTTATGTAAGACATGCCAGCCTGCACTTTGGATGCCACCCCACTCTTGATTTTGATTCCTTTCCATCTTTATTTTTCAGTGTCAGGGTTGAAACTCAGGGCTTCATGCATACTAGGGAAGCACTCTACCACTGAGTCATGCCCCAGCCCAGCTTTCTCTTTTTTTTTTTTTTTTTTTTTTTCCTCTTGCTAGGTAGATCAGGCTGGCATTGGATGCAGTCTGGAGCCCAGGCTGATAGAAGTCCTGCCTCAGCCTCCAGACTGCTTGGATTTAGGCATGTACCACCACATCCAACTTCAAATTCTTTTTAGAAGGCAACAGGACACAAATAGATACATTACTTTAGTAAAAGCTGTGGGAAAAGGAAACATCCCGAGCTCCCACTAGGCCTTGGCAGAGAAGTGGCCTGCCTGGTCGTCCTGAGCATGCTGAGGGCAGGAGGTAGGACAGGACAGTGCCCATCAGCCTGGGGCAGATCAGGAGCCCACCAGGGGCAGCAGAGAGCCATGACAATGTGTGACACCCCACACAGGCCAGGAACACCAGGGCTCACAGGTGGCCTGGAGGTGCCCCCTGGGGGACTGGGCTGGGAGCAGAGAACTGGAAGGAGAGCAGGTCCTGGGGGAGAGGCAATGGCAGGAGGCTAGCACTGGCGCTGAATGCCAGGAAATCATTTCCTTACAAATATTGCAATGCCAGGCATGATTGAGGCAGATCTTTAATTCCAGCTACTGGCAGAGCTGAGACAGGAAGATCACAAGTTCAAGATCAGTCTGAACAACTTGGCACGCAACACCCTTCCTCAAAATAAAAAAGGTTCAGAACATAGCTCAGTGTGGGGGCCCAGCACCTCCAACATCAGGGATCTCAACTATGCTTACGATGTTTATTTTCAGTTACACCAAATGGGAAAGATTTTAGTAGCCCACAGGGGCAAATGGGGGAGTGGGAATAGACAGGGTGTGACCACTCACAGGCCACATGAGCAGTAGCTGGGGTGCTGACAATGTTCCAAAATGGGAAGAATAACCAGGCATGGTGATATGTCTGTAATTTCAGAACTCGGGAGACTGAGGCAGCAAGACTGCCACAAATTTGAGGCAGTGAGATCTTCTCTAAAAAAAAGAATGTTGCCACATGACCATGTGAATATACTAAACCACTCACTTGCACTAGTTGTTTTTTGTGTTTTTTCTTCAGTGCCAGGGCCCAAACCTAGGGCCTTGGTAGGACAGGGCTTAGTAGAGCAGGGCAGGCTCTGCAGTACAATGCCTGCCTGGCAAGCACAAGGTCCTGAGCTCCATTCCTGGTGGGGAAAAAAAAAAAAAAAACCCCAAAAAAATCTTGAGGGCCAGGGAGATAACTTGGTGGCCTAAGTGCCTGCCTAACAAGCACAAGGACCTGAGTTCGATCTCTAGTCCTGCATGCCACGCTGGCCACCGAAACCAGGTATGGTGGCTCACACCCGTAATCCGAGCACACTGTGGAGGCTGACAGGAAGATCTCTACAAGACTACAAGTCGGAGCTGTGCAGCGAGATTCTATACCCAAAAAAATAAAATAAAAATAAAAAAATACTGGAGAGAGCTCAGTTGAATAAGCGCTTGCCTGGCAAGTGCAAGGGCCTGAGTTCAATCCCCAGTTCTGCCAAAAAAAAAAAAAAAAAAAAAAAAAAAAGCATCTGAGCCTAAGAGTTCTAGCACTGTGGCACATGCCTGTAGTCCCAGCTACTCAGGACACTGAGTCAGGGCAATTTCAAGTTTGAGGTCTGCCTGGACATCCTAGAAGACCCTGTCTCAAACTTAAAAGAAAGGGCTGGAGTGTAGCTCATTAACACAGTGCGGAAGTCAAGGCCTTGGAGTTCAATCTCCAGCAAAATAAAGTGTACCTGTTACTAATTCTTAAAAGAAGAAAGAAAATTAAGAGGATCAGAAAAGGGAAGAAAGTTGCTCCAGGTCACTGAGGATGCAGAAATGCGTCTGAGCTCAGATGCGAGAGATCTGCAGCCCTAATCAGCAGCTATGCTGAATGCAGGGACAGGGGGACATGGAACAGGCAGAGGGACCAGACTCCCAGCTGGGCCTGAGACACCCATCTGCTAGCACAACTGCCAATGTGAGCTCAAGCGAGGCAGCCCTTCATACACATCTGAATTTGGAAGGTGGTTCGGGGCCCCCGGAAGGAAGCCCCAGTGCTGGGCCAGCGCTGAAAGTCCCTTAAATACGACTGCGTAGTTTCACAAGCCCAGGGACACAGGGCAGCCACTAATGGTCAGGCAGAGGCTCATCATCGCTTTCCTTATTGGAAAGTAAGATCCAGTGCTGACCTCGCGTTGGGCTGGGCCTGGGTGGGCCAGGAGGGAGTGGACGGACTGGGGGACCCCTGCCAAGGTCTGGGACCGGGTGGCTGCAGCGTAGACGCAGGCGAGGCCCAGGGATGCAGCAAGCACAGGCGTGGGCTTAGGTGAGCGCAGGGAGGTGGCAGCTGTCCTGGGCCTGGCCTCTGCTCCCCTTCTCCACTCCGCCCAGTCCACCGGCCCTGCCTCGCCCTTCCAGGGTCTGCTCCTCTCTTCCCAGCCCGGGCCACGCCAGGCTGCCAGCAGGAGGGCGTGCCCAGGCCCTAGGACCGGTCAGCTGACTTCCGGCCTCCCGGAGCTTCCACGGACTCGTGCCCGGCTCCCCGGGTCCTCCGGCGCCTGTGCCGGGATCGGCACTGACTGTGAAGTGGGGAATGAGAAGCCGTCGCGGGTCCGGAGCGAGCAAGGGCGCGAGGGGGAAGAAAGTGCACTCTACGCTGAGGGCACACTCGGCGGAACGCGGCGGCTGCAGGCCTGGAGGGAGGCAGGGCTCGGGGCGTGGCAATGATTCGGCTTCACGCCCCAAACCGTTGCTCCGGCGGGCGCCGGACGCGGGAACCCCTACCCGAGGCTGTCATGGGCGGGGCGTCGCCGGGGGCACGTGGTGCAGGGAGGCCAATCCCAGCGCCGGGCTCCGGGCCCCGCCCTGCTGCGCGCAGCCTGGCCAGCAGGGGGCGGCGGAGGCCGCGCGGTTGGACCGGCTCATGGCGGCGCCGCGGCCCGACGGCCTGGACGATCCTGGGAGCGCCCGGGGCGCTGCGCGCACGTCCGCTGGGCGGCGGCCCTGCTGCAGTGGCCCGGCCTGCGCTCCCCAGCGCACTTCCGGGCTCTGCGCCTGGAGGCCCCCCAGCCCTCCTTCCCCGCGGGTGAGGGCGTCACCCTCGCGTCGCAGCGCGCAGTCGCCTCCTCCAGGAAGCCGTCTCTGGCGCGGACGCCCCGGCCCACGCGCCCTCACCCGTCGCACCCACCCCTCCAGACCTCGGTGAGCAGAGACGGGGCTGGGCAGCGCGGGCGCGCATGCGTGTGGGTTTCTACCTCTGCGAATGCGCTGTGCGCGTGGGGAAAGCACTGAGGTGGTAATGAAGCAGAGCTTTGGAAAAGCACTCTCCCAGAAAACTGTGGGGGCTGGGGAGCAGCAGGGCGGGACCCAGCCTCAGGCTTCTGCCTCCAGAATGGCAGCTCTGAGTGATGGAAAGACCACTTTCCTAGCCCCCCTTAAAGTGTGTTTGGTGTGGTGTGTGTGTGTGTATGTGTAATCGACTAGCTCAAGTGCTGCTTTATTTAAAGCTTTTTGGGGGGTTGATTCTATTTTCCTCTTTTCTAAAGCATGTTTCTTTTATCTGTCTTCTTTTTCCATTTATTTATTTATTTATTTTGGACAGGGTCTCACTATGCAGCCCACATTCATAGTGATCCTCTTGCTTTCCATCCTCCTAGTGCTGGGATTATACTCGCGTGCCATGAGTATAATGCTGGGATTATACTTGAGTACCACGCCCGGATTTCATCGATGGCTCAGCACACCCAAAGGCGGGGCCGGCAGGGCATGAGGAACCAGGAATCGAACCCTAGGTGCTGTGCTTACCTAAGCAAGCGCTTAGTCTGCTGAGCTATGCTGCCGGCCCTCCATTTATTTTATTTTTTACCTTGAGTTTGTTTTTTTTCTTCTTTTCTAGTGCGAGTACAAAAAGCTATGAATTTTCCTCTGAGTACTGCTTTAATTGCTCACTTTGGTTTTTTTTGTTGTTTTGGTTTTTAAAGCAAATGACAGAGACCCAGTTTACCAGCTTTTATAAACCTAAGCTTAATATTACACATTTAAACAATTGTCAAAACTTTACTAAGTTGCCAGCATCCATGCACAACTAGAAAACATCCTTAAATTTGCACCGAACCAGAAATGTATTACCATGAATGCATCTTTCATTACTAAATACTGAAAAAAAATGGACATTGTTTCTGTGGAGACTCGGCCTGGCGATGTTAGCTGCACAGCAGGCGGATACTACTTGGCTCATGTGTCAAACACAATGGAAAGCAGATCCATGCTTGTCCTAGCACTGCTCAAGAGTTAAGGTTTACCTTGGATCACATTAATAAAAAACCAAAGTTCATGCAGAGATTACAACAATTTTAAAGACAACAAAATGGTCCTATTGTGTGGTCCCAACAATAAACTCTAAAGTCTGTAACAAAGAGGGGCTCTGATGTGCTGTTTATAAATACTTTAGATTAGGTACAGTTATACTGAAAGTTGAGTGCATCTGAAATCTTGAAAAAAAAAGTTCCTGTTAATCCTCAAATGGTGCTTATTATAGTTTAACATTTCTGTTAAATGTGTGCGTTGAATTACTTTTTATCCAAGTGTAGCAGCTGCTTCTTACCATTTATTGTTAAGGACTTTAACTGTCCATTCTCTTCAACTTCTAGTCTTTCTTGAACTTTCTCCACAGTTCTCTGTGGTGATTTTTCTACCATTAACAATTGTAGTAGAATTTGATACAGATTTGAAGTTACCCATCCTGCTGCCGCCAAATGATGTGGATGAAAATGAAGCAAGGCCCCCATGACCCAGGGATCCAAATGAAGGAAATCCTATATCAAATGACAATCCACCTCCAAAGGATGGAAATCCACTACTGAAGGTGGAGAAAAAAGCCTGGACCATGGATTCTGCTTCCTCGGGGACCCCTTTGGCTCCCCAAAATGTCTTCAAATGGGTTCTTCATCACCAAAGAGGTCTAATGAAAATGGGTCCCTTCCACCAAAAAATTCTCTGAAGACATCTTCTGGGTTCCAGAATGTGAACCCAAGCTGAAATGGACTGTCAGATGACGTCCACCTCCTCCACCACCGTTTAATCCTTCTTTGCCATATTTGTCATAGATGTCCCATTTGTTAGTGTCTGATAACACCTCATATGCCTCGGCCACTTGTTTGAATTTTCTCTCAGCTTCTGTTTTCTCAGGATTTTTATCTGGGTGCCACTGTAGTGCTAGTTTTTGGTACGCTTTCTTGATGTCCTCGGGGGAGGCGTACCTCTGCACACCTAGAACTTCATCGTAATCCACCATGTTTTGTTTTTTATTGCAGAACCGGGGATTGAACTCAGGCCCTTGCATTGGCCAGGGAAGTGTTTATTCCACTGAGTCACCTCCCCGGCCCCTGTAATCCCTGTTCCACCATGTTTGAGAGCTGACACCACTCTTTTTTTGGCAGAACCGGGAATTGAACTCAGGCCCTTGCACTTGCCAGGGAAGCACTTATTCCACTGAGCTATCTCCATCTCCCAACTGTTCCACCATGTTTGAATAGTGCTGGGACAAGATCAAGGATGTGCAGGACTGGCGATGAGCAGGAGGAGGTGTGTGGCTGGTGTGCTTGCAGCTCTGGGACAGCAAGCTGGTGGTGACTGTGGTGGCTCCTTGCACTTGCCTCTCTCAAATAACAAACAGGAAGTCCACTTTAAGTTTTGATGCGAATTTCATTTGTTATCTAGATATTAAAAAATTTCACTTGATTTCTTGCCAGACATAGGAGCAGCTCTAAATTTTACAAGTAGCCAAGCCCAGGTGTGATGGCACACGCCTGTGATCCCAGCACTGGGAGGCTGAGGCGGGAGGATCTTGCCAGTTCACGATCAGCCTGGGCTACACAGTGAGCTCAAAGCCAGCCTGAACTGCATAATGAGACCCTGTCTAAAAGATAAGAAAAATGCAAGTAGTAAGATTTTTGTGTTCTAATTGTGTTACGAATTTCTGGTCTGGGGGCTGGGGAGATAGCTCAGTAGAATAAAATTTAAATCACTGTCTGCCAGACAGGTGCAGGATCCTGAGTTCAATCGCCGGTGCCATAAAAAAAAAAAAAAAAAAAAGGAATTTCTGGTCTGATCTGCATTGTGACTGGAGAATGTAGTCTAGTCTATACTTTTTACATTTTTCATTTTTTTAAATTTTGGATTTTTAATAAACATTTTTATTTTGGAATCAGGATCTCACTATGTGGTGCAGGCTGGCCTTGAAATCACTAGGAGCCCAAGCTGTCCTGACACTGTGTGCATCCCTCTGCCTCTGCCTCCTCAGGGCTGGGACGACAGCTCTGGGGCACCGTGCATGGCTGTGCCGTGTTTTGGGTGTGGCCCTTCTCAGTAACTTTGGGTCTTCTCTGGCCTTTCTTGGGCCTCTGTTCTTTGGGAGGTGAAGTGAAGTCTCCTAATACAGCTGTGATTTCTCTTTGTTTTTTTATTTTTATTTATTTATATATTTTTTGTTTTCTCCTTGTGTTTCTTTCGTTGTCTGAATAGATACTGTGCCACAGGGTTCATGCACATTAATGATTAGCATTTATTCCCTAATAAGAGAGCTGGGCTTCATTGTGGCATGAGTCATTATTTGCATACGGTGTCATCGTGCCCTCAGACCTGTTTGGCCCGAATGTGGCTCCTGCTGTGTGTGTGCTGCTCACCCTTTGTCCCACCCCTTTATTTCTTTCCTTCAGAGTCTTCCTGCTTGGGGAGTCTTGCGCACCCAGAGCGAGCTGATGGCTGTTTCCCTTTCGAGTGCGTGCTCCACCAGTGTGCGCTGTACACTCCAGGAGTCTATTTTAATGCTGATGAGCTCATCTTACTTAGGCTTTCTATGCTAGGTTTTCAGGCAGCCGGATTGGGTAGAAATATTATAGGCAGTCAGGCAGGGTCAGGCCCTCGAAGGAGATACCAAAGAAAAGATACCTTGCAGCTATGAGGGAGACCGATGCCCCTGCCATGGGCCAGGCCTACAGACCGAAGATCAGTCAAATGCCGACCTCCCTAAAGATTGGCGTCCAGGATTGATCATCACCCTGAGGGAGTCAGGAGAATCATTAATCCGACTACTATGAATGGCTGCCTGATAGAGTCGTGTTCCACGTTCATGCCCGCTTGCTACGTGACTCGCTTCCCCGTTTGGTCCTGGACTTAATCAGTTTTACCTGAGCAATGGTGCCTGTAATCCCATGGTTGACCGTGGTTTTGTCCCACCTCATGCCCACGTAAGCGAGTTGTCATTTTCTCCACCATCTTAGACCCGCCTCATTGCATAGTTTTACTCTAGAATAGTCCCTGGAAGAGACAGCTTCTGGGGACCACCCAATCAGGGCCCCCTCTGGGACAGAAGCTTTCTTTCCCTCAATAAATATATTCTGCTCATAACCTCTGTTTGTTCCTGAAATTCATTGCTCCGCTTCATTTGGAGGTCACCCACCGGAGATGAGTTTTTCTCCCCATATCACTAGGTATTACCATATTTGCTTAAAATGGGTCTATATAAACTGCTGTCTCAGAAATTTTCCATTTTTGTCCTTGTAATTTCCTTTATGATTTCATATTACAACTTTTTTTTGGGGGTGGATCCAGGGATTGAACTCAGGCCCTTGGGCTTGCCAGGGAAGTGCTTATTCCACTGAGCCACCTTCTGGGGCCTCCTGCTTTTTGTTTTTTATTTCTCTAAAGAGTCTGTGGTCACCCAGTCCATGACCTCTTTGTTGTTATCCTATTCCTTCCTCCTTCTCTCCAGCATCCTTACATGACTTATTCTTATAATTTTTTTGAGCCAAGGATTTGCTATGTAATTCAGGCTGGCTGTGACTTTAGTATGTAGCCCAGACCTGCCTTGAACTCATGGTGATGCTTCCTCCTCAGTCCCTCAAGTTCTGGGATTATAGGTATGTGCCAGGATGACCAGCTCATGATTTAATTTTAAATATTCTTGGGGGGATACCAGGGTACTTCTGCTGCTGAGCTCTTAATTTTAAATGGCAAGTGTCAGGATATAGTACATTAAGTTTATATAACACATAATAGAGCTATCTAAGTCTGTGGATTCCAGATACACCCTGCTTTAAGCTAATCCATAGCTGCCAGAGTGACTGCTAGAGGGAGGTAAACGTCTGTGTGCCCAGCAGCCCCTGCAGAGGTCTGGCAGTGCTCACCTGTGAGGTGGAAGTCAAAGCCACGGGGACTTCCTTCACTCTGGCCCAGTGTTCCTGCCTCATAGTCCCTGCCCTGCCGTGGGGCTCAGAGGCAGTACCTGGGGTCTGCAGAATGTGTGGCTGTGTCTTAGTTGGAACTCCCATTTGGAGCTGTGTCATCCAGGATGCCAGGATCCCTGGCCACTGTGTTCCCACTGATGGCCTCAGGTCTGTCCTGCTGTTCCTGTTTCTCCAGCCTTCTCTGTGACGGCGACTGTACCAACTGCCCTCCTCATTGCTGAGACCCAGTACCTGGTGCACAGCTCACAGGAGAACTGTGCTTAAGCTCACAGGTGGGCTGCCTTGGGCATGATGGGAAGGTGGAGGGCACAGCAGGGGAGAAGCACACAGCAGGGGAGAAGCATCCATGGGGTGACCAAGGGAGGCAGGGGTCAAGGGAGCTGGGAGAGAGACAGACTTGGCAGGCTGTGCCTCTGGTGACTGTTTCTTCCTCCTAAGAAAGGAGGAAGAACTCCTTTGTTTGAACTGATGATGAACTCATCAGTTGAGTAATCTGGGTAAAGATCATCCCTCCAGGTTCCAGTCACCTCCCCAAAGCCTCTCCGATGAGCACATGAAGCTTAAGGGGACATCACCATATAAACCATGACATTCTGCCCGGGCCTCCAAGAGGCTCATGCACATCTCTTTATTTTATTTTATTTTTTTAAATATTTTTTTAATTTTTTTTTATTTATTACAATGTCTCACTACACATCACAGACTCTTTTTTTGCAAGGGGGGTCAGCTCAGCCCGCCCTGGGGGAGGGGCTGGCATGGCATGTGGTGCTGGGGATCGAACCGCGGTCCCTGAGAGCTTGCCTAAGCTTGCCAAAGCAGGCGCTTCAGACCGCTGAGCTATCTTGCCAGCCCATGCACATCTCTTTATGCGAAATGCATTTGGTCCATCTGTCTGTCTGTTTTTCCTTCCTTCCTTCCTTCCTTCCTTCCTTCCTTCCTTCCTTCCTTCCTTCCTTCCTTCCTTTGTGCTTGGGATTGAACTTGGGACCTTACACTTGCCAGCCAAGTGCCATACCACTGAGCTACATCCCAGCCCCTGCACAAGTCTTAACAGTCCCAGCATTGCTAAACAGGGCAAGTCCCAAGTCTCCTCTGAGATTTAAGGCGAAGTCTTAGCCGTGAGGCCCCACACAAATGAAAAGAAAGTGAAATACTGCACTGCCAGCATACAAAGGAACAGGCTGAACAGTCTATTTCAAAAGGGCAGAAGGACTGTCATCCCCGCATTTGGGAGGCTGAGGTAGGGGGTCATTGTGAGTTCAAGACCAGCTCAAGGTCAGCCTGAACTACACAGTGTACCCTGCCTTAAAAAAAAAAAAAAAAAAAAAAAAAAAAGGAAAAACAAACAAACAGAAGGACAGGAAAGAATGGACCCAAAGCAAGACTGAAACTCAGCAGGGTGAATATTACATCCCATAGTTCCATGTCCAGCACTGGGGCACAGCCTGTGGCTCCAGTTGCTGCTTGGGCAGCCTGGTCCCTACAGCACTGCCGGTGGTCACAGCCCTCAGGGCTTCTCTTGGGCTGGCTCTGTCCCTTCTTGTATCTTTCCTCAGACATTCCATGTTCCTGGCTTCTGTGACCCCTGGGGTCTCCCCAGCACGGGCTTCCCAAGGGCATCACAGCCTCTCACATGTCCCTTCCAGGGGCACACTGGTTGCCCTTCCAGGTTGCCCCTGTAGTCTGGGTGGACGCCTCTCAGACCCCACTCCTGGTACCAAAACCTGTTTTGACGTTCTCTGTCATGGAGATCACTACCTGACACCCACATCTCTAAGGCGGAGGGGTTTATTTTGGCTCACACCATGTTGAGGTTTCAGTGAGGAGCTGGCTGGCCCCAGGGCAGGGCAGCTTGGCAGTGGAGAAACAGCTCATGGCATGGTGGTAGCAAAAGCAGATGTAGGAGCTGAGAGAAGGGAGAGGGAGATGGACCCTCAGGGCCACACCCCGGGCCCACTCCCACCAGCTGGGTGCTACCTCCAGCATCACTTTTAGCTGCGAGCTCATCAGTGGCCTGACCCACCAAGAAGCTCACTTCTCCCCGATCCAGTCACTTTCTCGAGCCCCCACCTGCAACACACAAGGCTTTAGGAGGACATCTGTATAGAAACTGAAAGTGACACTCAAAACCAAGTTGTGAGGGCCGCCAAAGTGGCTCAGTGGACTAAAGCATCTGCTTAGGCAGAGCACAGTAGCAGGGGTTTGATCCCCAGTGTGCCATGCTGGCCCCACCCCAGGGGACACACTGAACTGGCAATTGAGACGGTGTGGTGGTGTATGCCTATAATCCCTACTCTTGGAGGGCTGAACACAGGCAGATCACTACAAGTCCAATCTGTATAGTGAGACCCTGCAGACCCTGTACTAAAACAAAAAAGTTGTAATTGATTTCTTTTTTTTTTTTTGAGACAGTCTCACTATGTAGGTCTCACTGTGTAGCCTGGCCTTGAGCTCACTTTGTAGCCCAGACTCTTCTCCACCTTGCAACAATCCCCTTGCCTCAGCATCCCAAGGGCTGGGATCACAGGTGTGCACCACCATGCCAGCAGAATGTCATCTTGCTAAGGCTTGCTAGAAATTCCTCCCACATTCCTCCAGAATGACAGACACATGTTGCTACCATGCCAGCCATCCCTTGGGTCACCACAGGCATCCCCCTGAGCCTCTTTCCAGCAGTTTGCCCTTGGGGGGGCCAAGTCTTGGGCTTCTGCCCTTCCCACCACTTGGACACAGCCCATCTCCAGCTCTGTTCTTCTGGACCACACCTGCTCCCTGTGGCCTGACCTGAAATCACCTCTTCAGGAGCCCATCCTATGACTCCATCACCATGGTAACTAGTCTGGGTATATCATGAGTTCAAGGCCAGCCTGGACTACCTAGCAAAATCCTGTCTTTTTTTTTTTTGTATTTAGTACAATGTCTACAGGGTCTCACTACATAGATTGGACTCTTAGTGGTTCTCCTGTTTTCAGCCTCCCAAGCCCTGGGATTACAGGCATGCGCCACCATATCCAGCCTCAATCACCATCTCCGTGTGTCCCCGGGGTGGGGCTAGCACAGCAAGCTGGGAATTGAACCCCAGCTGCTGCACTCTATCTAAGCAGGTGCTTTAGTCTGCTAAGCTATCTGACCAGCTTAAAACCCTGTCTTAAAAAAAAAAAATCTGAAATAAAACCTGGTGGAACATATTCCTGGTATTTCAGGTGGCGTGCTACCCTCCTATGGGCTGTGTGTGTGTGTGTGTGTGTGTGTGTGTGTGTGTGTGTGTGTTTTATGTATTTGCTTGTTGCAGGGTCTCACTAGCAGCTTGGACTCATAATGATCCTCCTGTTTTCAGCTTCCCCAGTGCTGGGATTACAAGTGTGTGCCACTAGGGCTGGGGAGATAGCTCAGTAGAATAAGTGCTTGTCTGGCAAGTGCAAGGTCCTGAGTCCAATCCTCAGTACCAAAAAAAAAAAAAAAATGATCTGGCAAGGGCCAGCCAAATAGCTTAGCGGATTAAAGCATCTGCAGGCAGGCACAGGGCCCTGGGGTTCAATCCGTGGCCTGCTGTGCCAGCCCCACCTGCAGGGTGCACTGAGACTGTGGTTGAGACAGGGCGTGGTGGCAGGTGCCCTGTGGAGGGCACCGTAGTCCAGAAGCCTTCTTTTCTATTCCTTTTATGGATATAAGTTACACTTCCTGTAGAATTGCTGCATCATGACTTCCTGCCTGGTGTTCCTTTGGTTAGACTTCCTGTCACGTGCTCCTTTAGTTGATCACCTGAGTATTGTTAGCCTATAGCATTACCCTAATATACCTACGTCATTAGTGACGTTGATTTCCCTCCCCTCTGCTATATAAGCTGTATCGCTTCCTTGAATAAACGAGACTTGATCAGAATCCTGTCTTGTCTCCATTTCTCGCGCACCTGTTCCTTGTCTTTGTCAGTCCCCTCTCCTCCCCTAGGTGACCTGCGTTGACTGACCCGCTGGATGGGACAAGTGGCGCCCAACGTGGGGCGATCTGGTACGGAGGATCCAGTGAGGGACCCGTCCGAGTGGCGGCCGAGTGAAAGTGATATAGGTCCGCGCTGTGGTTGCCTGCTGCGACGTCTGGATCTCGGTAAGCGGATGGCAACTTTTTTTCCTTTTCCTTTGACAATGGGACAGGCATTAAGTAAGCATGAGGTATTTGTCGACAGTCTCAGTGAAGCATTGAAGGCGCGAGGAGTAAAGGTTACAGTAAAGCAGTTATGTATTTACTTTCAGCTTATTCATAAAGTGTGCCCTTGGTTTCCCTTAGAAGGAACGATTGACTCAAAACGATGGCACAGGGTGGGAAACGCCTTACAGGATTATTACAGGGTCTTCGGGCCAGAGAAAGTTCCCATAGCGGCTTTTTCCTACTGGAATCTCACTAATGAGATTCTCCAGCAGAGACATTGGGATCCTTTAGTTAAAAAGGCGGTTGCCGAGGGGGAGCAAGTCCTTCAATCGTCCATGCATAACACTCCCGCTCTCTCTCAGGCGGAGTTGGATTCGCTTTCCTCTGCGGACGAGGAGGAGTTAGGGGACCCTGGCTTTCCTCCTCCTCCCGATGATCTCTCTCCTCTTATTTACTAGGAGATGGGGGCGCCCCCTCCGCCGCCTCTGCCGCTTCCACACGCGGTGGCTCCTTCTATTTGCCCAGACCTGTCCGCTCTTAACAATCAGGCACTTAGTAATGGTGGCCCTGAGGAGGACACTGTGGACTGGCAGACGCTAGGCGGTGAGGCTTCTCAGTATCGCCCGCTGTCGCCGCTGGCTCAGCCTTCTCAGAATTTACAGGAAAAAGGGGAATCCTTGGACATGCTTGGGGGGTTGGAAAATGGAGTGAGGGACCTTCGTAAACAGTATTACTTGGAAAAGCAGCGTTTTGATCTCACTCAAAAACTTGCAGCGCTCCGCCATAGGAGGGCTAACCACGAGGCACCCGCCATCGTGCCTCCCCCTTCTCAACCCAGTTATAAGAACAAAGACAAGATGGGTGCCCACTGGGCGTTTCCTGTGACTGAGGCAATGAGGCCAGGAGGCGAGGGAGAACAGCCCCAGGCAATCAGGGTATGTGCTCCTCTTGATTTAAAATTACTGAAAGAATTAAAATCAGCTGTTACCCAGTATGGTACAACGGCCTCTTATACCCCTGCCGTATTGGGATCGGCAACCCGGGGATGGCTTACACCTGAGGACTGGAACATGCTGCCTAAGGCTGCCTTATCAGGTGGTGACTATTTGCTTTGGAAGTCAGAATACTCTGACGGTTGCCGTGAAATAGCTAAAGGTAATGCACAAGCCGGAAACGGCTGGACCTATGATATGTTAACAGGATCAGGAGATTTTTCCACCACCGAAGCTCAAATTTGATATGAGGCAGGACTGTTTGCTCAGATTCATGTCGCTGCCTCTGGAGCATGGAGAGGGGAAGGTTAGTGCCTCTTTAACTAGTATCAAGCAGGGACCCGAGGAGCCTTTCTCAGACTTTACACATCGGCTGCTTCAGGCAGCTGAAAGACTATTTGGCAGTGTTGAATCTAATTCTGACTTGATTAGACAACTGGCCTTTGAAAATGCAAATACGGCGTGCCAGGCTGCCATACGCCCTCACAGGAAAGGTTCGGATCTTTCAGGCTATATTCGCCTTTGTGCGGACATAGGACCCTCTTATCATCAGGGTCTGGCCATGGCCATGGCACTGCAGGGTTATGATATTAAGCAGCTTCTCTCTCAGAGGGAGAGAGGCAAAATTAAGTGTTTCAATTGTGGAGGAATTGGTCACGTAGCAAAGAACTGTGGAGGAAAACAGCCACAAAAGGGCAGCTCTAAGCAGCCAGGACTTTGTCCGCGTTGCAAGCGAAGCAACCATTGGGCAAGGGAATGTAGGTCAAAAAAGGACAAGGATGAGCCGGGCGTGGTGGCGCATGCTTGTAATCCCAGCACTCGGGAGGCTGAGGCAGGAGGATTGTTGTGAGTTCGAGACCAGCCTGAGCTACAAAGTGAGCTTAAGGCCAGCCTGAACTGCATAGTGAGACCCTGTCTCAAAAAGACAAAAAAAAAAAAAAAAAAAAAAA